>JASDQU010210592.1:0-18733 GCA_032191745.1 Picea mariana
AAGGAAAGTCATTCATACATACTCATATCGACGATGGATGGATTACTCGGGTTTTCAAACATCCCCGCTGTTTAAATCAAACACTGATGTGCCTTGGTCATAGTTCCGAGCGCCAGGTTCCACTTCGGGAGCTTTGACCACTGGGTGAATTTAATTTTCCACTCCTCTTTTCCCCCGAAGTATGAAGGCCCGAAGTCGGGGTTCCTCACTCCAAGTTCCATTCTATTCTGTCTGCCCTGTTGATGAATAAATACAGAGGCGATGAACATAGTGTATCGAATGACAATAGAAATTGATTTTCCAGACGTTGCACCCATTAGCTATGGTGAAGGAGAAGGTGATCGTGATTAAGATGCTCAAAATACTCTTGTGATTAAGATGCTCAAAATATTCTTGTGAATACCGATAGCAGTGGATCCCTCATCATGCATAAAGGCTATACAAATTTCATTTCAGGTTCTTCTTGCAAACGAGAAGCGCCTTTGTGTTAAAATATGTTTGAGAAACTAGGTTGTATTCAAGATAACTGTTTTGTTGAGACTGCAAAAGGCACTACCGTGCATCTTTTGAATTTTGTTGAGGAAATTGCAATAAGTCACCGGTCTCCAGAAAGGCTATTTAGGATTATCAACATGTGTGAGAGTCTCTCGGATCTTCTTCCAGTCATTAAATCAATTGTTTTGGGCAAGTACTGCACCTGCATCAGAGCAAAGGCTGATGGAATTTTGACACGATTAGTAAAGGCTGCAAAAAATGGACATTTGTTGAACTAGATAAATACGATTCCTGGAGATCCTCAACTCTGGGAGGAGCTTCACATCTATATTGAAGATAAATTGCTTCCAGCATCCTGATGAACCATGGAGAAGATTTAATATGACCGTTGGCCAGTTTAAAAGGGCAAGATTTCCAGCTCCCATTTCACAATCGGCTGAACTCTTTCTTCTTGCAAAATGTGAAGATCACTCTGCAAATAATATATCAGAATGTGGTTACTTATAGCTCTCGATAAAATCAGTTGGAGATGTTTTTGGGCATGTGGCTTTGCAACTATTTTCCTTCAGTATCAGATAAGCCTTTGTAGGTTTTATCTAGGCATCCAACAAGCTTCCTCAAGCCTGTGTCAAACATGTTTCCAAACCTTAGTAGTTGAAGTGATCTTCTTGGCTTCAAAATCAAAAGAGCTTACATGGGTTTCTCCTCCAGTTGTAGATATTATAGAACTCTTTGCAGAGCCTTGTCATGCATCCCAACTTCTTCTAACTATATCGCATGAGGCAGTGATGAACTATGCACAACTAAGATAACAGGAGTTCTGTGCCTTATTTGAATGGTTGCGATAATGAAGGTCAATAAAGAGATGCCTATTCCTATTCCAAGAGCGTGGATGTCAAAGCTAGAAGGAAGTTCACATCAAAACCAAAGTTGAAAATCAAAGAATGCTAGTGATAACCAACAATCATAAAAGACTTGGTGGCAGAAAATTAGGAGGCAAAGCACCTGGCAGCAACGAATCAATTTCAAATTTAAGGGATTTAGTGAACAGGTCACTGAGCATTTCAAGAACACATGTCATCTTGTACTACTTGTTTGGAATCTAATGCATGGATTAAAGATTAGCTTTGGTCTAACAAGTTATCATGAAAATAGGATTTAGGGTTGATCTCAATCGTATGCAATCCTGATTCATTGGAACTGCCTGTCTAAATTTAGCCTTAGGAGGTTCTCGATCCATTACTTTTTGATATGATTTTTATTATTTAGGAAGTAGATTGTACTAGGGAAAAAGTGGGAAACAACCCGAGAGCCTTTTGGGGGCTGGGTATATAATGTAGATTTTTTAATGAAAATATTTGACAAAAGTAAAGAGATTCTATACCTTGTTATGTTAAATTTTGTCTTCTTCCTGTGTTATTGTTTCTCATGTTCACATTGATACTTTTCTTCCTTCTATTCATTTATTTAGCTTGTAATAGTTACAATTCAGTGAAACTTCTACTGTGGCTAATTAAAAGAATTCCTTAAAGTGCAATTTTTCCTCGGTTTTGCTGTGAGCAAAACAAGACCTGCATCTTAATTGTTTTGCCTAATTTACAAGTTTTATTTGTTCATAGTTTTTCCCCTGTCTTGCTATGAGTGAGACAAGACCTATGTTCAGATATTGAAATCATTGTCATTCTTCTACTGAAAGGGAGACCAGATTTATCAAAATTGGATACCTGGTCCTTCATTTTTAGTTTTGTTTTCCCACATCTTCTATCTATCCTCATGATTTTAAATGGATTTAGTAGACGAGGTCATGCCTCTTTATTTATGATTTGTAATGATTGAAAGACTCATTTAGACCTAGATCCAAAAGCCTCCAATCACTGATCAATCAACAATTATCATTTTATTCAATATGTGCTAAGGCTTGGCTCTATTACAACCTAGAGTAAACTCTTGAGACAAAAAACACATCAATCAAAAGAAGTTCCATATAGGATATCTAGTACTGATTTATGAAAATAAGTTCTTACAACATCCAAGAAAGTTTAGGATGCACTAGCTAGGGCCATATGTGATCAGATATGTGACTGACTTAGGCGCTGTTTAGTTAGAGAAGTTGGGTGGACAAGTCATGGAAATACTAGTGAATCAGAACCGACTGAAACTGTATAGGGAAGTCCATCCTTCCATGCACTAGAGGATCTGCCCAGGTTCAATTTGTATCGTAGTGTAATATAGAAGGAAAATATAGAAAAAGAAAGAAAAAGAAGGTAAAACAGGAAAAAGAAAGAAATAGGTTAATGGAAGAGGTAAGAAGTTGAGGAGGAAAATAAGTTTAGGTTAGTAAGTAAAGAGGAAGAGAAGGAAACTGCCAAAGATAAGAGAAAAGTAAGTAGAAGGATACATAGATGAAGGAAACAAGATTGCGCAGAAGGAAGAGATCACACAGAAAGACAAGACTGTGCAGATGATAACTAAAAGCATTTAACACAATCCATGATGGGACTTGCAATAACGAGTTATCATGATGGAGAAGTAGCGACACCCCATAACATTAAATGTAGAAGATCTTGAAATCGAATTGAGAATTCGTCGAGGATACATAGTGATGGAACAATAAAAGCAGGTAATAAATGACAACCATTAGTGGATTAGATGGAGAGTTTAGGTGCGAAGGGAAACTACAACTGGAAACGCAGTATAAAATTACACAAAGTGATAATGAGGGAATATTATTGTTCATCAAAGATTAGATATAGAGCCTAAGATTACACAGCTGAAGAGACGAAGTTATAGAGATGAAGTACATAACAAAGTTCTAAAACCAGCTGGAAGTTGAGACCAACGTCACAGAGGAAGATGCCACCTAAGGAAACAACAACATCAGCCTCAGTACCGAAGAAACTGCGCAACCAACCTGCAACGTCACTGGTAGTCGAAGGAACACAAGAAGCCTCGTCCTCAAATGAACGATTTCCTAGGGATTATATCCCACCGAGAAATCCATCAAAAAAACAGGTCCATTTATAGAAGGAGGCAAGGTAACCATTAATTGAGCCAACAATTCCAGAATGAGTAATAGTAGAAGGGGATATGTTAGGTATGATAACATCTCTGAAATACGCTAACCATGATATCATCGATGAAAATGCGTTTCCAGAGCTTGTACCCAGTAAGTTTATGATGAAATCCATTAGTTCTGAGACCCACATGATCGTCATAGAACCACAAGTGTGGGCTAGGGGGTTGCATAAATCATGTCTTCTAATCTTGTTCGACACACCACATTTTGGATAGATCCATGAGATCAATGTGTGTGTGAAAATGATGCTAAGTTGTGTGCATAGACAATACATGTGGCTTGACATAGCAATATCCATTGATACTAATTTAATAGTGTGCATTACAAATCTTCTGTCGCTGGGGCAGGACCCTACATCATTGTTTTTTGACAAGAAGAATAAGAAATCTCTCGCTGATAGCATGAAAGGAAAATTTCATACATTCCATGGACAACGTAATCTGGATGTTGCTAGCATATGCGACCTGATGGTAAGGTTTGCGACAAAAGCCTTTGCTTGTAAATTATTGAGGAAATGTAGAAGAGATCAAGTGTCAACAACGGTTATAGCGGTCGTAGAATGATGTGTAGAGGCTGTCCAAATGAACTGTGCACCATTTTTTTTGAAATTTTTGATTGATTGCGAAGAAGCACAGGACAAGAGGAAAAAATTCCACTACTCTTGGTTATTGATCCTAATCCTGCTACCATCTTGGAGAGAGTTGGATGAAAGTCAATTTTGGGCATCAAGGAGAAGCCTTTCTTAGCCGCTCACTGTGAGAAACTTTGGTACACTACACATAAGGCATGCTAGATGGACACTAATGTCACATTCTATATCTGCAAGGAAACTATTAGATAAAACATAGAGAGGACCTCGCACATACTACCACAAGTGCTTGAGGAATACAAGGAAGTGGTGTGTTTTAAGGTAGGGCACCACCACATGTACGTTTAGGAGAAGAAAGACCCAGATCAACAGTGGCTGCCAACACAATACAAATTGACAAAAGAGGATATGGGAAACATTATGGACGATTGGGATGTTGAGTGGAAGATTCCACCTGCAGAGACAGATCCATTGGCACAACCAAACTCGAAAGTATATGACATTGATGATGAGGAAGAAGAATAAGAGGACCATGACAAAGGGAAGGTCCCAAAGGATCCAATACCACCACCAACACCACACAACGACTGTAAGAGAAAAGAGCTAGAGACAGGGAGACCCAAGTGCAAATCCATTAAAAAAGTCACTATTCAGGAATTGACATAAGAAAAATTGGAGAAGATAGGAGATCAAGTAAAATAAGTCATTGATGACGCATTTCAGCATGTAGTACAACAACATGAAGATATGAACAAACGTATGCAGGAACAAATGGAAGAATTGCAACAACTATTAGAAGCTGTGAATATCGCACCAAGGTGATAGACAGAGGAAGAACCAACAACCAACACTACCAATACTAGAGAGGTAGGACCAATAATATCCTAGTCCTTGGCAGTTGCAGGAGTGCGAAGGATGATTAAGCTAGCAACAATGGTAGTCGAATTCCCCACAACAAAAATGAAAGAACATGCCAAGGCATTTGGTCACATAGACCTAGTGCTCTCACAACTACCAATGGAGGTATTGCAGGAGATACATATGAGGGAAACATAAGAGTTGAACGTGCACATCGAGAAGACATCCAATGAGCTAGTAATGATTACAATGAATAATTTTTCATTAGAGACATAGTACATCAAAGTGAAACAAGAACACGATGAGGCTACACAAAAAGTAGAACAAATGCATAATGCATCCGAGTGAGTATATCAAGAATTCCCATAGGCACAGACCAAGAAGGAGGCCCTGGTGTAAGATCAAGTCACAAATATAAGTGAAACCATTCATGGCTTACACACATAGAGAGTTGATATAGAAGCACATGTGACACAAAGTACTCCACATGAAGAGAGGGAGACGAGGAAGAAAACTATGACCACAAGAGTGGACAGTATAAAGACTCTAGAAGTAGAGTGTGCGTGACTGTATATAGAGAATATGGGTGTTTGGAAACAACTGAGTAAAGATACGGTACAATAGGAGATCAATCAGAAAAATCAGACTGCATAGGGAAAGGTGCATAAATTACAAGGAGCAATGGGCACATTACCACTAGTAGAGGTGGTAACTATGATGAAAAAGAACTGAAAGATGTATTCAGAAATGAATCAGCTAAGGGTGAAGAAGTAGGATCATGCACAATAGATAGAAGTCTTACAAGAAGAAGCATACAAAGTGACAACGACCCTAACAACAACGCAAGGAATCATCAAACAAGCAACAGAGGAAGGTGTCAAGAAGGTGCAAGATCACGTCACTACTAAAACAATAGACCAAATTTTGCAGAAGAAACTAGAGGTCAAGGAAAATACTGCAATAGTTAAGGTGACCTTCGATGCATTTCATGGCGCACTGGAAGATAGCCTGAGTGGCTCGTGATGATCCACATGTGATTATTGGGGGCCTGTTGGAGAAGCATTTTGAAAACATTTTTGGATATGCACCAAAAGTAAGTCAAANCCAATAGTTAAGGTGACCTTCGATGCATTTCATGGCGCACTGGAAGATAGCCTGAGTGGCTCGTGATGATCCACATGTGATTATTGGGGGCCTGTTGGAGAAGCATTTTGAAAACATTTTTGGATATGCACCAAAAGTAAGTCAAAGAGTAAAAAAAAATTAGAAGATGGGCCAAAGCGTGCGATGGGAAAAAAATTCAAGGAGTCCAAGAGCGCAACGGAGTAGCATGCAAAAGGTGGAAAATATTTATAAACCGTTAGGTTTTGGGGGACAGTTTTTCCACTTTTGTAATAGGCTTAGACCTATTTTTATGTATAAATATGTAAAGGGGTTTTTGGGGAAAGGTGTGTGTGGGTGTGTGTGCAAGTGGTTTATGAGGAGTTTAACATATGAGACGTTCCTAGTGATTTTTTTGTAAGAGAGTCGAGCAAAGGTAGAAGTTAGAGGTATGAATGAGGAGTGAACTCACACTGCAACATAACATTTAAGCAGGTTTGGGTGATGTTACTGATGCATATTTTGTAGTTCAGTGCACAGTTGTAAGAAAAATATTAATGAATAATATAAGAATCCATCCATTGTGGATGCATCCCAAGTTGGGTGAACCACGCAAATATATGTGTTATGATGTGGTTGCATGTTGTGTTGTTTAATGTTACTGTGTATTAATGATAATTCTTAACTAAGATAATGAATTTCATATATGATGTTATAATGTCGTACATAGACTATGTTTAATGATCAAGTAACGATTAAGTATTGGGGATTATGCACATGAGTGAATGGTAGCAAAGACATAAATAGTGCCTCATTTCCCCTCATCACTGCAGAACCTTGGTTCCTACAACCCCTCTAGATTCCTCGGGTGAGACTTCACTTTCTCTACAGGTGATGCCGAAAGGGCTGATGTCTAAGGGTTTTGTTGGTATTTGAATGATTAACCCTGGGTCTTCCCCCTGCACACCAAATCTTACTTCCACCCTTCATAGCTCCATCGTCTTATACTCATCAAGAGATTTCTAATGACAATGATTTTTCTCAAACAAATCTCTGGAATAGGGGTTGTGACCTTCCCAAGTTCTCGGGTTTACATAGGAAACATCTCTCTTATTGCCACATGGAATCCATGTGGCATCTTGTTTCCTGTGCCATCTAACGCGGCGACAACTTGGCCCCGACATGACACTAGCCTATCCTGCCATGATGGAACTTCAGTCCATGCAGGCCTTCAACCATCATTGCTCGGACTTCCCCCAACTCACTCTTCATTTACCTCTGACATAGATGGAATCAAGGAATATTCCCTCTCGATACTATCCATTCGGAGTTCGAAAGGTTCGAGCAGTCTCATTGCTATGAATTTGAGGTATCGAGGAATATCCCATATCCTCGATGAGAAATCTTGTTGTACTCCTGGTCTCCCAACTAATGACTGAGATTCATCTGATGCCTAAGGTTCACTTGTCTAGACGAACCCCACTCAACTTGTCAACTTATTAACAATGGACATCTATTGTCCTAAGGGTGTCTTAGATGCCTTGCTGGAAAGCTATGCTATCCATGATGTCAATAATTCATCTCTTGATGTGACATGTGGCTAAATATCCACTCGACACATGGACCCATCACAACTCGCCATGTCACCATAGGGTGCGTAGTCTCACTCAACTAGAGATTGACATTTTTCCATTTCCTATAAACTGATTAGGACACTTAATTAATAATTTCTTAAAATACCTCTCCTTAGTATTAATTTATTAAATCCTCATTAGGGATAATTAACATTCACTAAGTATCTACCCCCTTAAACACATTCTTACTTTGCCTAATAATTCACTTAAGTACCATTATTGTAATGATTATCTTATAAGATAAGTAATTATATTATAACATAATTTATATTATGTTTTAATATAATTAATTAGGCTGCAGTGTACTTAGGCTTATAATCCTTGATTTACGTATTAATCCAAGAACCCGGCTTATGACTTCGCGCCATTATCTTAACATAATTTAATATATATAAATATATAGGAAAATAAAGGGAAAAATAATATATTTAATTATTATGTGTTATCTTAGGAAATTCAGACTCCTTTCATATGCACGCTTCTCATATCTCTGATGGTAAGGCTCCAAAGGATTTGATGTTTGTAATTAATATTATAATACTTTAATGTCTTAGTACCTTAGCTCTCAGATTCCAAATTCTCAGACTCCATTCATGTGTGTCCATTTCATTTATGCGACAATTATACTCCAAAAAGGAAAGTGTTTTATTATTAAAATATACATATGACCATGAAATACTATGGCCATCATTCTCCAACTCTTCGCACTCCGATCATTCACTCCTTTTTCATAACTCTGACAGGAAGGATTCGAAGAAAAATGAGTTATATATATATATATATAATTTCACGTTTCAATTAAGTCTTAGGTAATTCAAACCTTCTTTACATGTTCACCTCTCATCTATCTGACAACCAATAACGATGGAGAAAAGTTAAATATTATAATATATTGAAACTTTAAACATATATCTCATCACAATCTGATGCCTTCACAGTCAATTTATGTGTGCCCTTCTCGTTACTCTGATGACCAATAATAAAAGGGAAATGGTAATATTATAATACATTTAAACTTTATAACGTCCATACCATCACACCAATGACTTCAAACTTCATTCACACACGCTCTCCACTCCACTCCAAAAATTGAACTCCGATGACCAATCACCAACGAGAATTCTTTAATTTTTAATAAAATGTTGTTTAAAATACATTACTCGTCACACTCCAAACAATTTCTCCATTCCCTGTACTCTGAAAAATGATTTATATAAATATTTACACATTAAGATGGATAATAGGGAGTATATTGTCTAAGCCTTTAATAAATAAAGAGATATATTTACCAAATTTTTTCCAAGAGTGCAGAGTGACTGGTGCAGGGAGTGAATTATGAAACTAGATAAAATTAGCACATTTAAATCCTTTATAGAAAAGGGAGGAAATTCTATACCTCCATACCGATAGAAATTCATAAATTTAACATGTGAACTTATAATTCTTATTATAACATTTAGTTGGTAATTTTGGAATTTTACCAGTATTTACTAGACTTTACCATTTGTTCAAATTTGCCCAAAAAACATAGAACTGCATATTTACATTTATAAATATATGTAATTTATTTGCTTAATTTGCTTTCCATAGTATTCAATATCCTTGAAGTAAAAATCCTTCATGGTAAAACTATATTTTTACCAAAATTTTTCAATTTCCTAATTACAAGCATTTCTTTACTATTTTTAGGGATTAGTCATTATTCCCAAATATTTCCCTTTGGAAAACAAATTTGTTGTGTAATTCCAAGTAAAATTTATTTCTTACCAAATTTAAAGGGAATTTAATTATCTACAATATGCCAATTTCTAAATTTCATTTTTATTTCAAATTTAGAAACTTAAAGTGCATTTCTCATTCCTTTCCTAATATTTGTTTTAAAAATACTTTTCATCTTCTTTAATGCGTGGCTTTCTTTCTAAATATCAAACATGGGTTTGATCTTCCTTCAAGTTCCGAGTCTAGTAGATTTTCCATACCAACAGAGAGGCCAAAGGCAACTGCCCAACCTTCAAATTTCTAATAGGAAATTGCACTTTCATAATTACCAAGTTATTTTGTGATGACTATAATGGATTGAATTTACTAATATTTGAGGATTAGTTCATATAGACTACTACAGGTGATCAAATGTCACTCTTCTCCAAATTTGAATAAAATACCATTACTAACAAATTTCTTTTTCTAGACAGGGGCATGCAGAAAACCAATGACAAAATATGATTTCCAAAACTTTACTTCATATTTCCCAGCCATCCAGATAATCAGAGTCACAAATTTCATCATTTAAACACGATAATAATTTCTGCAATGATCTAGCACATGAAATCCATATTATAAAATGAACCAGTCAAGACAATACAAAACTCAGAAAAAACACTTATCTAAAACTTAGAAATAGTTGGCAACTGCTACTAAAGCGTGTTCCATTTTCCACCCAACCATATGAACATTTGCTCTTGGTGTATTCCACAATTGGCCACCCACTAGCTATATCATGATGCCATGAGAGAGAGGTTATTTTTTTTCTCAACAAAAACAAGGGACAAAGGTTACTCTCCTTCTCCCACAGGAACTTGACAGTCTAATATTCTATCCACCAAGAAAGGGGATCTGCTGTGATTTCTCACTCACTAACTCAACTTCTCTACAACCCTATTTATAATCTTGATTAGAAAATGATTCCCAACAGTTCTTGAAACTAGAGCAATTTATATTCTCAGTTCTCATCTCAACCAGAGAGCCACACACCCCCTTCCTCTTCAGATATGGTTCTCAAACCCATTCATGTGCATCCTATTCCCTCTTCCCACTATTTTCCCTCTCTTTTCTTTCCTTCTATAGAAATATTTTATGGTTCCATTTCCCAATTCGTGGGTTAGATGATCAAGAAGTTTCCAGATGGGATACTCTACCCATATCCTCATTGAATCTTGAGGAAGACTTCCCAACTACCAGCTTGAATGGTAATTAAACTATATGGGAAAATGAATTGTGTTGAAATATTGTAACTGCAAAGAGTATTCTATTTATTATTGAGTTATTATTCATTATATTAATCCCCTTTTGTGGATTGATCATGTCGGGCATTGTAATTGACCAAATCCCATTTTGTGGATTGGTCAAACCCTAAATATATTGTGCAAATGGAGAATTCACCCCTAGGCTAATTAAAGTGGTTTTAGCCACTAAGAATACAATTTGGCCTTGCCCAGTGAAGAGACACCTTTCCAACACCTGCTATTTTGTATAAATAAAGGAAGCCATCGCCTCATTATCTCACTCACTCATTCTCTCATCCAGTGCACAAGTTTGGTAGTTGTAGTTGGGAAAAGAAGGAAGAGAGAGGCACATTTCTCAGTGTTGGACATTCTCTAGTGTTTTGCTTTATTGTGTTGGCATTGTATTGGCTATCTATATTAAGGAAATTTTTGCTGGGTTTTCTCACCCATGAGGGTTTCCTAGGATAAATGTTGTGTATCTTGTGATTGTGTTTCTCTCAGTGATCCTATCTATGCTATGGTTATCTAGTAAATTGAGAAGAAACCTAATAATAGCTTAAACCTTAACATGGTATCAAAGCTAAGATGAAGAGAGCATATTTCACTAGATAAGAAAAAACGTCACTGTTGTTGTCCAAGAAAATTAGGGTTTTCTATTGAACAAGAATTTCAGCCCTAAACTCATCAAGGAAGTGCACCCTATCCTAGAGAACTCTTTGGCAGCCTCAACACACTTTTTAAGTGGATAAAACTCCTGGAAAGTGAAACTCTAGTTTTCACTGGTACCAGAAAACCAGAAAACCAGGAAACCAAAACTAGTACCAGAAGTACCAGTCCATAATTTCGTTAGTCCAGTTTTAAAGGGAAAAATTTGGATTTTCTGAAATTTAACTGCACCAGATTACTCGCCTCAGCCAAGCACACCTCCTGGTAAGTTCAAAATTAAATTCTAAGCATTTTTAATTTTTGGTCATTTTCCTAGCTCTAGGTAAAGATGTCTGCAAGCACTAAGCTTGTTGACAAGATAAAAGGTGTGGAAAACTTCTGTTCCTGGAAGTGTAGGATTGAAGTCATTCTTGAAAAGAATGACCCAACAAGATTCATTAAATAAGATGTACCAGAACCTACCAATGCTGCAATTAGGGATGAAATAATCATTGCAGATTCTATTAAAGATCACTTAATTCCTCAAGTGGATTGAAAGAAGAATCCAAAAGAAATGTTTGATTCCCTATCCAGAATGTATGAAGGAAAGAACATCAACTGAAAGATGAATCTAATAACTCAACTAAAAAATACAAGGATGTAGAAAGGAGAAACAGTTCAAGAATATTTCTCTAGAATATCACAATTCATGGAACAACTAGAAGAAATTGGTGATACTCTAGATGAAGACGAACTCATAATGACAACCCTTAATGGTCTCACAAGACCTTGGGATGCATTCATCCAAACTATTTGTTCCAGAAAGGAGAAACTACACTTTGATAGTCTTTGGGAAGAATGCGTTCAAGAAGAAGCAAGAGTAGCTAACCGAGAAACAATACTATTAAGAGATGAAGATCAAGCCCTAGCTACTCATACTAAAGGAGGAAGTAAGAGGTCTTACTTCCAGTGATAAACTCATGAACATAATGAGTCTCATCTCCTAAACAAATTCATACATAAAGAATCTCACCCTCCAAGGAGATTCCAAAAGTTTCAGAAAGGTCAAAGAAGAGAAAAAGATTTCTCATCCTACCAATGTTACCATTGTGACAATATGGGACATATTGCTAAGAATTGTCCATCTAGAAGAAAATAATACAAGAAGAGAAACAAGAGGCACCATGCCCATACAGTTGAAGATGAAGAGCCACCCAAAAAGACGATAAAAGAACAGATTGAAGACTATGTATTAATCTCTGCCCTCTCAGGATCAGTGTCGCCTGGTGAGGACACTTGGCTCATAGATAATGGTGCTTCCAAGAACATGACAGGTCAAAGAGACATTCTCTCTTGTCTTACAGAAAAGAACTTTCCCTAGAAAGTTACACTTGGAGACGATTACCAGTACCCTATCAAAGGAGTAAGATAATCAAATTACAAACTTGATTCAGAGACCCCAATGAAGATGAAGGATGTACTATATGTACCAGGTTTAACAAAGAACTTACTTTCTATCTCATCTTTAGATAAGAAATGATTCGGAGTTGATTTCATAGATGAAGAAGTTCTTATGTGGCCCAAAGGAAAAACCATGGAAGAAGCAATTGCTATTGGAAAAGAAGAAGGTGGCTTGTATAAGCTAAAACATCACTTATAAATAGCCTTGAATCATTCCATTGAGAATCCATGTGAGATTTGGCATAAAATATTATCTCACATTAATTACAAGGAATTACCATATGTAAGCAAGGAGGTCACATGTCTACCCGAATTGAAGGTTGACCATGAAGGCGTGTGCAACAGATGTGCACAAGGAAAGAACATCAAGAACCCTTTCCCGAAGACAAACAACAAAGTAGAAGGAGTCCTAGATCTCGTTCACTTAGATGTATGTCGCCCAATTCCATCAAACTTCATCAGTGGGTATGTATACTATGTGTCTTTTATTGATGACTATTCTCGCAAAACATGGGTTTACTTTTTGAAATCAAAAGATGAAGTGTTCGGTAAATTCAAGGAATTCAAAGCCTTGATAGAGAGTCTCTTTGAAAGAAAGATCAATATACTCAGGTCAAATAATGGAGGAGAATACACCTCAAAAGAGTTTATAAAATTTTGTAAATATGCCGGGATCAAGAGGGAGCTCACTAGTCCCTACAATCCTCAACAAAATGGTGTAGCAGAAAGAAAGAACATAACTATAATGGAAGTAGTGAAGACTATTATCCATGATCAAGATATTCCAATGCACTTATGTGAAGAAGCAACAAGAACAACAGTGTATGTACAAAATAGATTGTCCCATAGTGCACTTGGGTTCAAGATACCTGAAGAGATGTTCTCCGGAAATAATCCAGAAGTAAGCCATCTGAAAATATTTGGCTGTCCCATATTTGTACACGTCCCAAAAGAGAAGAGAACCAAGATGGACCCTTCAGGAAATAATGTAATATTTGTTGGATACTATGAGGTCTCCAAGGCCTTCAGAATATACATACCAGGTTACCATCATATTGAGATCCACAAAGATGTAACCTTTGATGAAGATGCAACACTCAATAAATCAAGAAGATGCCAACTTGAAGAAGTATATGAAGAACCTGTGGCTCCCAGAGTTGCATAACCAGTAAGGGAAGTCATAAATTCCCCTAATGAGGAGATTCTAGAAGATCAAGACATAATAGAATCTCAAGAACCTCCCCAGATGATGATCTCCCACAAGATAAAACCAACTTGGGCAAAGGAACTCATTCAAGATGGAGATAAGTATGGTGCCCCTGAAGGAACCATGAGACAAGTCAAGAAACCCAATCCATTCTCCAGTTACATGGATTTGATGTGTGATGTTTTAGAGAACGAGCCTAATTGCTTTGAAGAATCCATTCATAAGAAATAATGGGCATATTCCATGACAAAAGAATACCAATCCATTATAAATAATGATGTATGGGAAAGAGTTCCCAGACCGAAGAGCAAGGATGTGATATCTTCCAATTGGTTATAAAAAATAAAACATGCTGCTGATGGAAGCATTGAGAAATATAAATAAATATTTGTAGCTCGTGGATTTTCTCAAAAGGAAGGCATTGATTATGAAGATACATTTTCTCCTGTATCCAGATACACTTCAATCAAAACCATCATAGCCCTTGCAGCTAAGATGAAGTGGAAGTTACACCATATGGATGTGAAAACAACCTTCTTAAATGGTGTCATTGAAGAATAAGTGTATATAGAACAACCTCAAGGGTTTGAAGTTGAAGATTGAAAGACTCATGTACAGATATTGAAGAAGGCTCTGTATGGATTGAAACAAGCTTCGAGAGCTTGGTATGGAAGAATTAAAAGTTTTCTGACGAGCTTGAGATTTACCAAGAGTAAAGTAGATTCCAACCTTTACTTCAAGGTTATGAATGATGATCCTGTTATATTGCTGTTGTATGTGGTTGAATTATTTTTAACTAGAGAAGAAAATATCATCATTGATTGTAATAAGAAGCTCGCTGCAGATTTTGAGATGAAATACCTTGGCCTAATGCAATATTTCTTAAGTCTTGAGGTCTGGTAGAGCCCAGTGAAGATCTTACTTAACCAAGGGAAGTATGTAGTTGAAATACTAAATAGGTTTGATACATTTGAGTGAAAATGCATGAATACACCCATGGAAATGAAGTTGAAGCTCTAGGTTGACACTTAGTCAGAATTGATTGATGCTACTATGCATAGAGAAATCATTGCATCATTGATGTATCTGATGAACACCGGGCCATATATATGTTTTGCTGTGAACATGTTGAGTCAATTTCTGGTAGAGCCCAAACATGTTCACCTAGTTGCTGCAAACCATGTGATGAGGTACCTTAAGGGTACATTAGATTTTGGTCTCAGTTATAATAGAAATCATGACTTCAGACTAAGTGGTTATACCTATTTAGATTGGGCTGGAATTGTCTCTGACAGAAAGAGAACTTCATGATGTTTTTTCAGTCTGGGGTCAGCCATGATCTCATGGTAGAGTAGGAAGCAATCAAGTATTGCTCTCAACGTGACAGAAGCAGAATAGATTGTTGTATGTTCCGCCAGTTGTGAAGCCATATGGATTTCGAATTTGTTGATAGATCTATTCGATCTAGAGATGGAAGAAACTCAGATTCTATGTGATAACCACAATTGCATATAGATGACAGAGAACCCTGTGTTACATGACAAGTCAAAACACATAGAAATTCGATATCATTACATCCGTGATATGGTGCAGAGAGGAGCCATAAATCTCCAGTATGTTAGCATGGATGAACATGTTGCATATGTGTTGACCAAGCCTCTATCTCGTGTAAAGTTTGAGCACTTTCAAGATAAGCTTGGTGTAGTCCGAAAGGACCTCCCTTGAAAGGGGGGCAGTGTTGATGCTAGCCTTGTGCTGAAGATTTCCAGCTTCGTGCTGATGTTGTTGTGATGCCAACCTCATGATGAATATTTCTAGCATCATGCTGATGTTGTTGTGATGCCATCCTGGTGCTGAATATTTCCATATTCATGATGATGTTGTTGAGATGCCATCTTCGTGTTTCCAGCCTAGTGTTGATGTTGATGATGATCCAACCTTCGTGCTGTGATAATTTTGTTGTTGATGTTGTATCAACCTTGTGCTATTATTGATGATGATGATGCCATTCCAACTCCATGTTGTGGATGATGATATTGATGATGAGAAAAAATTCCGATGATTTATAGATATGCCAGTCAATGTTCCATATGTTGTTGATGTTGCTTGCCTCTCTCTCTCCTGATGATGTTGTAGAATACCCTTCTTGTTAAGGGAGAGTGTTGAAATATTGTAACTGCAAAGAGTATTCTATTTATTATTGAGTTATTATTCATTAGATCAGTCCCCTTTTGTGGATTGATCATGTCGGGCATTTTAATTGACCAAATCCCCTTTTGTGGATTGGTCAAACCCTAAATATATTGTGCAAATTGAGAAGTCTACCCCTAGGCTAATTAAAGTGGTTTAAACCACTAACAAGACAACTCGGCCCTGCCCAGTGAAGAGACACCTTTCCAACACCCGCTAGTTTGTATAAATAAAGGAAGCCATAACCTCATTATCTCACTCACTGATTCACTCATCCAGTGCACAAGTTTGGTTGCTGCAGTTGGGAGAAGAAGGAAGAGAGAGGCGCATTGCTCAGTGTTGGACATTCTCTAGTGTTTTGGTTTATTGTGTTGGCATTGTATTGACTATCTATACCAAGGAAGTTTTTGTTGGGTTTTCTCCCCCATGAGGGTTTCCAAGGATAAATGTTGTGTATCTTGTGATTGTGTTTCTCTCAGTGATCCTATCTATGCTATGGTTATCTAGTAAACTGAAAAGAAACCTGATAATATCTTAAACCTTAACAAATTGTTCTGGGTCTGAGCAATTTAAATCTAGCAGAGTAATGGGCTAGCAGGGGTCATATCAACCATTACTGTTTCCCCTCACCATTCCCTCTCATGCATCATAATATTTATTGGCAATCCCCTTCAACAATTATGCAACAATTTCCATTTTATTTAATAAAAAAAATATTTACATTACCTTCTATAGCAAGGTTCATCATTTCCAAAATCCACACATAACCACTCTATCCAAATTCTTTTATCAAAATATAATTATATTTACAATCTGAGGGAAACATGGGTATTAAAATCTCCTTTTTGTTGGGAACAATGCTTGATGCATTTCTTGTGAGCATAGTGTGGAGCGAAAAAACACATGTTTTGGATCAAGAAGTTAATGATAAAATACATACTCGACACCCATAAACCATTCATTTAGCAAATATGGAAAAATATAAATCACCCTTATCTATCCCCTCAACCTTGTACCTTCAAGGTTCTAGAACATGAACATGGAATCTCCATATTTTCTATACTATCCTATTCCTGACAAATACAACATTCATCCAATGTGACATGTCCACTTTCCGTTAGTGATTTTTGTTTAAAAACAAAATGAGGATGTTACTAGGAACTGGAATTGATCTTCAAAACTTTTTAAAAGGAATTAACAACTCTGCAAATACTTCTCAAACAAAGCATCGATACCAATATCAAAAGAGGAATTAGCAACTCTGCAAATATTGCTCAAAAGAGCATTGATACTTATCAACATGACCAATATTAACTCCTGTATTGAATAATATCATATGGTGATTCATATTCATATATATAGTCACCACCAACAAAGACAACCAATTCTTATTTTGTTGAAAAGTCAACAAGAAACATGTGTCTAATTTACTTTTCCCTTAAATAAATTGGACAATCAATATTAATCTATTATCTCATAATTACTTGAAATAATTAACTGAAATGGAAATCAGTTAACTATGAGAAATTCAAGTTCAAAGGTTAACTGGTAAGACATGGAGGTGACTTGAAGTTGTAACAGAGTTATAAGTGTAGTTATGAGAGTTGTGAAGTAGTTTAACTTAGTTAAGTGAGTTAAGCCCAGTTTTACTAGTTGTAACTAAACTTGCACTAGTGAGAGTTCAATGAATTAATTATTAATTAATTGAAAACAGTGAACTCACATGCAACTGAAGATTCGCCACGGTTAACTACATGCATGTCAGATCTAGTGGAGACCTAGTTGAGATAACAGGTGAAAGGGACAATTTGGCTATCAATTGTGATTTGAGTGAAGTGCACTCATGCAATCACACATGCAGTGGATATTCTCATGAGCATGTGAAAACTAGGTAATTCGAATTCATTGTGAGAATTCTAATTGCAGAGATTATGCAGAGGAGGCAGGCTGTCTGGAGACAGAATTTGGCACGTGTATTTGCTGAGTTTTGTATGATAGTGTGAGACGATTGTATTGTAATGAGAGCTCTTGGATTAGAGTTTTGTATGAGATTGTTTCATGATCCATGATATACATAATATATGATAGTGGGGTTTTTAGCTTTATGCTTTCCCGGAAAAAAATTCTCTGTTATGTGTTCTTGATATTTCACTTTGTGATTGTGGTTTAATTTCCGCAAGAATATTAGTAGAAGCGATTATGTATTTAACAGTTGCATATAATTGTTAGATCAGGAGAATCACAGGAAATACATTAATTGTATTGAAATTTCTACATGGTATCAGAGCCATGGAGCCACGAAAGTGAGGTGCGAAAATAATAGTATTTTCGCAGGTCCCGTCTGTTAGCGATATTTATTGCTAAGGGGGTTAGAGAGAAAAAGAATGGGTCAAAACCCACTTATCCAAAGTTTCAGGCGGTTATGCGCCCTTGGTAAGAAGCGAGCACGACCGGGCGGCCCAGATTTCCGCGCCC
>JASDQU010210595.1:0-18732 GCA_032191745.1 Picea mariana
CCTTGGTATATATAGGAGACTAGGAGGTTTTAATGGCCTAAAGCCGACATAAATAAAATAACATTACTAATCTAAATCACAACTAATGGCCTAAAGCCGACATAAATAAAATAACATTACTAATCTAATATGCCCCAATTAAGTGGTAATGAGCCAATATTAGGGCTTAACAGAATAACATGAGGGTCAAAGTCAAGCGAGTGGTCAGTTGGCCCTTAGAGTCGGTAAAGGATGTCAAAGTCAAAAATGTGTTAAGAGTATGAGTCTATTCCAAAAGAGTCAGGTCCTTTCATAAGGGAAGTCGTTAGGTGCCTCAGGTCGAGGCAAGTTTTTTAAATAGAAGTCATGTTGGAAAGTGCAGTAACCATCATCATCTCATCATGAAGGATGGAAGGATGACAAATCATGGCTCTCGTATCACATACGCCCTGCAACTCTTCTCGATTGTACCTTGCAATCCCTGAAACCTACTGGTCGTGCGAATGTGCCACAGAACATCTTCGGTTCACTTCAAAACATATAGTCACCATGAATTTAGTGGTCCCTGGCACGTTTCCATCTACTTCCCACTCTGTTATAAATTATGGATGTTCTCCATGCATTCTACTCACCTGCCGAGCTTATGCATTGTTGGTAGACCATCTCACGATCCCAGATCGATCAAGTTTTTTTCCTCGGGCCCTCGCCAAGTATTTCGCGCATAAGATAGACACGTGTTGCACCATGGGAACCCCTCAAAACATAAGAAAGGGCATATGAAGCAGAATAAGCACCAGGCCTGAGCCCCAAAGTGACTAAGATCTATTCCTACTCGCAGTGGGCATCCCCAAGGTTTCAAAGGGAGATTCCCATCTACGCACAGAAACGATGATATCACACCATGTGAAGGATAAAGTGGAAGGATTTGCACTGGAACGAAGGATGTTAGAAGACATGCCTCCCCAACATTCGATACCCTAGAGAAGGGGCAGGCCAAGGAAGAACAAGGAAGCCAGGGAAACCCAAGTCCCAAGCGAGCCGCGCGCAAGATCGACAGCCGAGGAATTACTTATGTGAATTATTTAGCTAGAGCCTGTCAAAGGAACAAGTCGGGAAAGCGAGAGAAGAATGAAGAGGGAAGATTCCATAGGTACTAATGTTCGAGAGGCGACTCAGTAGCTAAAATAGGCACAACTGGCCATTGCCGAACTCTACCAGGAAAATAGAGAATTAAGACGAAAGTTGGTAGAAAAAACCCTTGAGTTGTCAGCATCACAAGGCCGCGAAGGGAACTTGACATGGCTCAAGAGACAACTTTGAGCAGTGTAGGATACAATTGTGCAGCTACATGAAGCACAAAGGATGTCGGAAAAATGTGACACATCACCACCCCTATGACGAGACTTGTTGATGATCGAACCAAGAAACAAGCGGTTATGACGCAGTCGTACAAAGTTGTTTTATATTTTGGGAAAGAGGTCATATGAAAGGCCACTGATCAAAGGAAGGCATGTATAGTGTAGAGAGTGTCTATTGTATATAATTTGAGCTTGATCGAAATCTAATGCAAAAGTCCTGAAACTTTGATGAAAGGATTCTAGTTGTAGCATTTCGATGTATTGTTTCCTTTCTTTGCATATGTATTTCCCGTGTTCTTTGTTTATATATTTTCCTTTCTGAAACGGAACATATTTTTGAGCCTGGGATTCACTGCGCAACGTCACTTTTTTGTTCCATTCAGACAACCGTATTTCCTCCAAGTTAACTCTGAATTTACCTTCAGTGGTGTTCTAAGTTGCTTTGTGTGTTTTTATCCCCGCCATACAACGATATTTCACTAAAGACTGTTGCTCGCCTACCTGATAAGGTATCGAGGGTTGGCAACCGGGAACAAACCTACCACTAGTTTTCCTATTGATTAGCTTCCTCAAAAATCTCGATGCCAAAACATTTCAGAAGTCGGATATCGAAGAAAAAATTTTAGCATGGTTCGAATGTTCATCGCGATTTGGTCTTCTCTGATTTCTCTAAGTGCGTCGGGTATCGGCTATCGACGATATCATTTCTTTCTCCATTAATGTTTAATATATTATCCTTTTACTGATGCAAAAAGGGATTGGTTATCAGTGATATCCTTGTGTGATTCTTGTTGCGAAATAAAACTTTCTTTTGCCGATGCCGGTGAAAATCGGAGCTCGGCGACTGCAGTTTTTTTTCGAGTGTTTTTCTTTCATCTTTTAATTCCTTCCAATGTTGAATTTGAGCGCATTGGGTGAAATGTTTTGGCTATTGATTCTTTATTTTTTTAAGTCATGGGTTTTCATAGATTCAAGCAAAGTTTGAAAGACTTAATGAGAGTCAAGATGATAAGCAAAGGCAACATTTTTCACAATGAAGTCGAATTAGACAGTGCAAAAGATCAAGTGCTACCCAAAAAAGTATAATTTGGCATAGGCTTTTTAGGGTGTGTTGAGTGCTCAACACATTGTCTGTAATAATTTCTAAAGGAATGCCAAATATGGAGAAAATATTAGTTTCAAGGAAAGAAATTACATGTTCATCCTGTCGGTGTTTAAGTGGGACAACTTCGGTCCATTTAGTAAAATAATATGTGGTTTTCAAGATAAAAACATGTCCTGCTGAAGATAAGGGATTGATAGGAACGATAAAGTCCAGACCCAATTTTGAAAAAGGAAAATCAAGGTGGAAATGTTGCAAAGGCATGGAAAAAAAGTGTTCTTTCCCAATCAATTTTTGGCACTTGTCACAAGATCTTGAAAAGTTACAAAAATCTCGAAAAATTGAGGGCCAATAATAACCTTTTCTAATGATTTTAAAAGAAGTTTTTTTAGCAGAAAAGTGACCACCTACATGAATAATAGAATATGAAGATCCATAAGTTTCCTATAACAATTTGTGTGATTTGTTGGGAGAAGGCCCACTTTTGGGGAAAAGGCCATTTTTTGAGAGAAAAGCATGAAGTAGAAAGAAAAGACAGTTGGAAGGAAAAGTTGTGGATGCGAAGGAAGCATGCGAGGTGTGCATGCAATGGAGGCCTAACTACATTTGTGTTAGGGTTTTTGCATGATATTGTAATGGTTGTTAATCCAAGAGTATGTATAAGTAGAACCTAGGAGGTCTAGGAGAGGGAGAGGAGGAGCGACCAAGAGAGGCAGAGAAGAATGAGAAAGACTAGAACTACAACATTTTTGTAAGTCAGTGAGCTAGAGAAGAGTCGAAGAACTTGATCCTGAGGGTTAGATCGCAGGATGAGAATCCTGGTGCGATCTAGTCAGCCTCACAGGGATCGGGAAGCCTTTTGAGATTGTAAGATCTAATATTGTAACACGTGTGGCGCGATCTATTGCTGAGACATAATAAAAGAGATTGAGAGCCAAATATTTGTGGATGTATCCCAGGAGGGTGTGAACCATGGTAAAACATGTGTTATGTGATTGAATGTTATGCATCTCCATTGTTGTTAATGATTAAATGCTAGATGAATGAATGAATGAACTAGTTATATCTTATATTCCACATGCATGAGTAAGAGTGACTGATTAATTAGCATGTTAGACTAAACAAACGAAGATTACAAGGTACAAGCATAGATTCCCACTTATTCCCAGGATGCAAGTGTTTGAGAATTGCATCCACCCATAGAACTATCTCGGGTGAGACTGCGCAGTGCACCCTGTATACTACGCTGCATTCTGGTTTACCAGGAGGGCCGATAGTTTTAGAGGGATTTTGTTGGAAGCTTGTTAAATCTGAACCTGGGTCAACTTATGACAGTAAGTGATATCAGAGTAGATAAAGTAGTTTAAAAACCAACAAATGGTTCTGTTGTCGGTTGGAACAGAATGGGATTGAGTGATTTAGATCTGTTGAAGAAGAATAAAAAGAATCTCAGATCTAGCGAAAAAAACATGGGAATATAAAAGGGGATGTTGAGACCGTGGAAGCCAATGAAGGCAAAAATTGAGAGATGGTTTAAAACAAAGGAGCTAGAGTTTGCTTAGAAAGGTAATAGAAACCCAAAGTTAACACTGCGCAAATACCTGGACAAGTATGTATTCAACAACTTGCATGAAGTATTTTTCTGTGATTTCACGCATGTATTGCAGGAATGAATATTGAGGTTGAAAGAAAACCAGGCTACAAATCGAATCATACAACTAGAGTGGAATCCTATGGATATCGCGCACTTACAACAAGTTGACAATAAATTTACACACATAGTATATTTCTAGTTAGACAACATTGATGCAGGGTTTATCATAGAATTTGCAGAAGATACTACGAAGTCTTACAGCGTAGAAGAGCAAGAGTTCTTGAAGGGACCTCACGGTAGGTATATCATATCATTGTATACTTCCATTAAGATATTATTATATAACAAGGGTGTAATGACAATGGCCTCAGACAACTAAACTTCCCTGCGTGCATGGGGGAAGGGGGGAATAAGTGACAAGAGATGAAGAAATGGAAGAAGAAATGGATAGAGGAAAGAAGGAGGAGGCCTTGGATCCAATCTGGATAGAGGAAGATTAGATCAAGCAGATCATGGAAACCGCTGGAAGAATTCACAGTGGAGTACCCTACCAATATAAGATGAACAACAAGAAGAGAGCCATAGATGCGATGAAAGGCTTGGAAAGTGATGAAGAAGAGGTAGAGGATATCCGAGTTGTGGATAAAATTGAGTAAATCCTGTGTGTGGCATATGAAATGAAGACAAGAGGTCCAAGAATAGGAAAAAAAGGCAGCACTTCTATCCATATCAGTTTCACTATGGAACCCATAAACCCATGTGCGATTAATACACCAATAAGAACACCACCATTTAGACAACCGAATTTCGGAAGGAAGAAAGAAGGAAGTACATCTAGTCAAGGAGAAACAACTGGAGGAGCCATTTCAGAAAGTAGTAGCCAAGTATTTACACCGTGCGGAGGAAGTAGTTCAACATTCAGAATGGAAGGATGTGATACCACCATCAGATTACCAGAATTCAAGGGAGAGGCATCAGAGGACCCTAAGAAGCACTTGTTCATTTGTGAAAATATCTGGGAAGCAAAACAAATCACAAATGAGGACACTAAACTTGCACAGTTATCCATGATGCTAAGAGATCATGCACTGGATTGGTACATGACCTTAGCTTCAAAAATTCCACCAAAGACAACTAGAACGATTGTGGATATTAATACGCTATTGATAAATGAATTCCATAATCCTATCTCAGAGGATCAATACATGAATGAGATGATAGAGATCAGAAAGAAACCAGGAGAATCTGTGTGGGATATTGACCAAAGATTCAAATGATTGAAGGGAAAGCTAAAATATGTCATGAAAGACATGCAACATAGGAATTTGTTTGTCAATTCCCTGCTACAACACTTGAAGTACCCTTTGAGACAGTAGAAGTTTCAAACTCAGGTAGAGGCTCTGCAAGAAGCCCTACAACTGGCGGAGAACCAATATTAGAAGACAGATCTAGCCATAGAGGATCTGAAGGAGGATCTGAAGAATTAAACATTTCAACTAAACCGGAACAGGGGTAAGGAAAAAAAGGAAGTTGTTTGGTGTACCACATGTAGGACAAAAGGACACCACAACAATGAATGCCCAACATTCGCACAGTACATGGAAACAAGACTGCCAAATCCTTTTCCATCAGGAGGACTATGGTGTGAGATCTGTAAGACACAAGGGCATGATCCATATCACTATCCAATGATGCAAAAATACTATACAGTGCCTAAGAGATCATATTGCACCTTTTTCAAGTCAGTAGTACATGATGAAAAATATTGCAGGACAATGGAACCGATGAGGGAACGAACATCAGATATCTATAGGGTGTAGGAAAAGATGATGATAGGGAAAGCTACACCACAATTCAACCAAGTACCAGCCCCATATAACATTGTGCCATGACAATGTAACATTGTGCAGCCACGGTACAATACCACGTAGCCACATTATAATCCTGCACAGTATAACCAGGCACCCCAATACAGCGCACTACGAGGAGATCGAGTTGGATACAGGGGTGGAGGACGAGGAAGAGGAGGCTTATGAAGAGGTAGAGGATCGGTGGTATGTCACAACTGTCAACAACCAGGACACTATGTAAGATAATATCCACTTCCACCTGCGACATGTATGTGTTGTTGTGCATCAGATCATGACACAGAAGACTGTCTGACACTATTGGTAAAGATCCAAGAAAAGAGAAATTAGAGCAATTAGAATGTTTAGTGGATATATGGAGAAGCAAGGGATGACGAAAGAAATATCAACATAGTTACGCGTGGAGGAACTAAGATAGGAAATTACGCAGTAAGACAAGATCCAACACAACACCAGTGGGTGAAGAAGAATGTTGAACCATAGAAGCAGTTTGATGTGAAGAACAAAAAGGGGATATTCTAGCAAGCCAAAGAAGAATTTTTGAATCTAGACATTGCATCTACATCAATTGTGTAGCATACTCAGGACAAACCAACGTATTATATGCCTTCATCACTGGGTCATACTAATGAAGCACAACCTCTACGACAAGTAAGTACCATAAAGTCTTTTCTACAATATTTTGTTAAGCTATTAAATGACCAATCATCTGTTAAAATTTTGCAAAATATGCTAGAAATATGTAACTCATAGGTAGAGGGGAAATTAGAACAGAAAATAGTCAATCACCTACATACAAAGAGGACAAACAGGAAATTCAGATTAAATGCTAACATTGGGTATTTCAATATGGGGGACATCATACTAGATTTAGGCTCTGAGGCGAATTTGTTATCCAAGACAACATGGAAATGCATGGGAGATCCCAAATTAGGATATTCACATGTTTAGCTGAAACTAGAAAATCAACACAAAGTTCTACCAATTGGAAGGTTAAATGGGGTGACAGTAGATCTAGATGGAGTGTGCACCAAGGCAGACTTCGAAGTAATATAAATAGTGTATGGCACAACACCTTATCTAGCATTTCTTGGAATGGACTGGTAATTTGACAATCAGGCCATAATCAATTTGAAGATGAGGAAGATGACATTCGATTCAATAGAGTACAGAGTTGTTGCGCCACTAGATCCATCAAAAGGATAAAGGTTTGTAGAACCCACTTTCTTAGAACTAGAGGTAATTAACCAACTATACAAAACCACTGCGCGAGAAGAATAATATGTGAATCCAACTCCAGATGGGGTACTCAGTTGGATAAGTATCACCTCATGCACATTAGACTCAGATACAGGTTTGGAAAATTGGCAACAAAGATTACATGAAATCTCTACAAAAAGTTGCACAAGAATAGACTACGCAGTACGATGGGTAGGTACAAATATAAGAGAACCTCCTAGCTTTCATGGGGTGAATGACTTAGAAGAATTCCTAACAATATATGAAGATGAAGTGTTACCAAATCAGAGGCTCTCATCTATGGACATAGCACTCAATGCAACACTTGCAACATGGTAGGGTGCGCACAAAGAGACCATTAGGGACTGGTACCAATGCAAACGATTAATGTGCATTAGGTTCAACACAGAGCATAAGAGAAGCGTGATGCAGAGATACGATGGACAGGGGTCATCGTTGGAACACTTGGAGAAGTGCATAAAATTATGGATGATGACACCACCAAAGGAATGGCCTCATCACTTTATTCATACACTAGAAAGAATCCCAACAAACTGGTATGTAGAGAAGGAACTGCATAATGGACATTGTTACAACAGAACTTTACAGTCACTTTCTCATTTGAACATGAGAACCCCAACATAGATTATGCACTGAAACAAATCAGAGGGGTGATATTCATTAAGGAACCAGAAGTTGAACTTATGACAGAAGATGAACAATAGAATAGACAGACAGTGAAAGAACTAATGTCATGCTACCATGTGCAGGAAGAAGCACCAAATGAAGAGGACCCATACAACATTCAAATAAAAAAATTTGAAGGTGAAAGAGAGGTAGAAGTCCCACCTTTGGAATCAGAGTTTGTTTTTGCGCTGATCAAGGTGAAGAACGTTAACATTGGGACAACCGAAAATCCCAAAATGGCCAGCATTGGAGACTACGGGGATGAGCAAACAGTAGAAAGAATAATAGAGTTACTGCGTGAGTATAGTGACAAGTTCCCAACAACCTTTACAAAAATGAAAGGCATAGCATGAGAGCAAGGAGAGATGAAGATACCTCTCAAGTATGAGGCTAGATCAGTCAGACAATGACCATACAGACTAAACCCAATATATAAGCAGAAAGTAAATGCAGAAATTAATAGGATGTTGGAGGCTGAAATCAAAGAACTAATGGAGGAGTCTGAGTGGGTCATACCTATGGTAGTTCAGGAGAAGAAGCAGGGAGGGATAAGGATATGTGTAAACCTGAGGAAGCTAAATGATTCTTTCCTTCATGACCCTTTCCCTACCCCTTTCAGAGATGATCTATTAGAGAATGTAGGAGACCAGGAAGCATACTCATTCACATATGGATTCTCAGGTTAACATCATATCAAGATAGCCCCAGAAGATCGATAAAATACCACTTTTGCCACATAATGCGGATCTTACCAATAGACAATCATGCCTTTTGGGCTGAAGAATGCACCAGCTATATTCTTAAAAGTAGTCATAGCTTCTTTTAAAGAGTTCATCCATGAGTTTTTAGAAGTATACCTGGATGACTGGACAATATATAGTATTTTGAAGGACCGTGTAGAGGTGTTAAGGCTGATGTTAGAAAGATACAAGCAGTGTCAAATATCACTAAATATCAAGAAGTGCATATTTGGAACACCTTTTGGGATACTATTTGGCCATATAGTGTGCAAACAAGGCTTGCTAGTAGATCTTACCAATATTGCAGTGATTGTTAATCTACCACCACCAAATTCATTACGTCGGTAGAGAGAAACATTGGGACACATAGACTACTACAGGAAATTCATAAAAGGGTATACTGATGCAACCCCTCCTCAACCCGTAGGTCGGAAGGTCACGTACACAGGATCTTTCCCCTTACACTGGCTCGAAGAGCTCTCAGAAATGGCTCCTCTATTTCCCTTTCGGGAAATCTGCACCCACAATCAACTTCGAGAAATTCCCCCCTTTTACTTCGGGAGATCAGACTTCGCACTTCCATGAATCCAGTGGTCAAGCGTCTTGTCTTTCAACCTCCGGAACCCGAAACAATCAACAGTTGACCCTTTCCTTTGCCAGTTCGGATTTCTCCTTATAGTGATTTCGGGAGTTGAAATGTCGAGCAACTTGTCCCCTCGACCCTCGAAACCTGATTTACCGAAATCCCGATGTGCTTGCAAGGTTGACCATTCAACGGCCCTTTACTCCGTCAAGACTTCAGACTTCGTGATTTCATGAATCTTGATGCAAGGATTTCGGAACTTCACTCCAAGAAACCTCGAAAATGGTCAACGAAATTGACTTCCTTGTCGAGAGTGCGCCACCTGTCCACTCTGCTATCTTTTGTGGCCCACACAATCCTCTCGTACCTTGGAGACTTCGTGTTTCGTGATTTCATGAGTCGCGTTGCAAACATTACAGGACTTCAACCTACGAAACCCCGAAATAGAAATCCACGTGTAAATCCAACAGCCCCTGTTGTCTTGAATCTACGGCTCTACTTCTCCCGAGCTTGAACCTTTGGGAATACTCATTGTAACTCCCCTGCTCCTCCAGGAGATCTGATGGCTCACAGGACTTTACGAATTCTCCATGGAGAATTTCGATCGTCTGTTCTTCCCCTGAGAACTTCTACACGAATTAAACAAAGTATTTCTCTCCGTGAAACTTGTCCTCCTGTGGTCCGACGTCACTACGCCTTCCTTCAAATTTTCAAGATACTTGGCCTCTTGCCTTCCTTCTACCCCTTCGAAGGTTAAAATCCTTCTGATCTTCCCATGACTTCGAGTCTTTCAGAAAAATCCTGCTCGCACTCCTTGTGGCAGACTTTCAAACACTTCCAAGTGCTAAACTCTTTTCAACTCTGTGCCCACCTGTAGCAGCAGTCTCTCAATACTTCGCTCAGGTCCGCAACTCTGAGACTTTACTCGACTTGCGCACTCCTTTCACGGCTCCTGTGTCTAGCTACACTTCTGTGGAAATGAGAACAAAAGCTATCTAGTCCGAGCTTTCAGAGACAAACCTCTGAACCCTTTTTCAACACACTCCTTGCAGACAATTCAACTGCACTCCTTGCAGGAACTCTTGTTCAGATAGAGAAACAATTGAAACTCATTTTCCTTACTCTCTCTCTCTCTCACAGATTTCAGACATTCAACAAGAAATCATTAATACATAGCATAAAATCAATTGCATGACAGAAAGAGTAAATCATTCATGAGCATAACATTCAAAGATGCATACACAGAGAATATTTGAACACCATGAGTCTGAACCAAAACCTTTTTGTATTAATCCAGAACTTATGTACATGGAATTCTCACTACAGCTCTCTGCTTCTTTTCTATGCTCTTTCTCTCAATTGGCATAATATCTTCATGCTAATGTTACAATACACAATGAGGGTGTCTATATCTCGTTTCCCTCTTGCGCTCCAAAACTGTCTAATCTAACATTCAATTCTATCTACCTTCCTTAACTACTATAAATGCCTTCTACCTACTAAGGACGAGAGCGGATCACTCAAGGTCCATTTACATTTTACAAGTGTGTCTTCATTTAATTGTTTCTTTTAAGGTTCTAAAACATTCTCAAAAAATGTGCTGGGTGTTTTTCTAGCTGTCTTTCATCTCCGCACTGGCTCGCTTGAGATGCTCCTGCATCATACTCCCTTGCTTGAAAATTTTCATGGGCTCTTTTCCATGAGCTCACGTAAGGTCTGTCCATGCTTTTGTATCTCTGCTTAATTCTCCTAGCTGGCATCTTCAACTGGATGGCCCTTCCACTTGACCAGATATTCAAAGTATTGCTTTCGCCTGGTCTTCTTGCTCACTCTTTTGTCCAGTATGCACTCCATCTGCGGCTTTTCTGCAACTGGCATCTGTTTTGTCCACTGGATCACTGGTTTTTCATTTTCCGTCCCTGTTTCCTCAGATTTATATGGGTACAAATCTGATATATTTAATATCAAAGAAATTCCGATCCCATCGAGTAATTCAATCTCGTAAGCATTTGCCCCAAATTTCCTCAAGACCTTACATGGTCCGATTTTCTTCATTTTCAGTTTATTATATGTTCCTCTCGGGAACCTTTCCTTTCTCAAATGTGCTAGAATCAAATCACCAACCTCAAATTGAAGTTGTCTCTTGTGTTGATATTCTCTGCGTTTATACTCCTGGCTTGAATTCTGCAATGGCTCCTTCACTTGGCTGTGAAGTTCCTTCATCGCCTCTGCAAAATCCTCTGCACTAGCGCTCCTAGTCACAGTCTGTTCTGAATCTCTCAATTCATAAATTCCTCTCGGTTGCATGCCATAGATAATCTGAAATGGACTCTGCCCTGTGCTTATATTAACTGAGTCGTTATAAGCAAATTCTGCCTGTGGTAATATGTTGTCCCACTGGTTGTGGTGTTCTGTCACCAGGCTTCTCAGCAAGTCTCTCAGACTTCTGTTTACTACTTCCATCTGTCCATCTGTCTGAGGATGATAAGTTGAACTGAACGATAAGTTAGTTCCCATATTCTTCCATAAGGTCCTCCAAAAGTGTCCTACGAACTTAGTGTCTCGATCCGAAACTATGCTCCTTGGTAAGCCATGAAGTTGAATGACTTCTTTGAAAAATAAATTCGCAATGTGAGTTGCGTCACTGGTTTTCTGACATGGAATGAAGTGTGCCATCTTGTAAAATCTATCCACCACCACAAATATTGAGTCCAATCCTCTTTTTGTTCTTGGCAACCCCAATATGAAATCCATGTTGATTGCATCCCACGGCCTCTCAGGTATTGGCAATGGTTGATAAAATCCTGCATTCTATCTCTTTCCTTTCGAATGCTGGAAAATTTTGCATCTATCCACAAATATTTTGATGTCTGCTCGCAATCCCGGCCAAAAATATGACTCATTCAACTTTGTGAACATCTTGTCGTGACCAAAGTGCCCGGCCAATCCTCCACTATGTTTCTCTTTCAGCAAATTCTCCCTCATGGAGGATTTTGGAATACAAATTTGATTACCTTTAAACAGTAATCCTTCTTGGATCATGTATTATGCCCATTGGCTTCTATCTCTGAGAATTGGATTCTCAGCTGCTTCATACGCCCCTTTAAAATCTGGATCATTTCTGTACATGTCCCTGAGATCATCAAAACCCAATGTTTTGACTCTGAACTCCTGCAATAGCAAACACTTCCTGCTCAAAGCATCAACAACTTTGTTAGCAGTACCAGAAATATGTTTAGTCACAAAAGTGAAATTTTGCATATATTCAACCCATTTTACATGTCTTTGATTCAACTTCTCTTGTTGAGTCACAAATTGCAATGCATGATCGTCACTATATAAGACAAATTCCTTCGGGATTAAGTAATGTCTCCATTTTTTCAATGCCTGTATGATAGCATAAAACTCCTTGTCATACGTGGAGTACTTCACTTTCACTTCATTCAGCTTCTCGGTGAAGTATGCTATCAGCCTGTCATCTTGACTCAAGACTGCCCCTATTGCAAATCCACTTGCATCGCATTTCACTTGAAATGTCTTCTAGAAATCAGGCAACACCAGAATTGGTTGTTCCGTGATCTTCCTCTTCAACAAGTTAAAACTCTTCTCAGCCTCTTCTGTCCAGTGAAAAGATTTATGTCTCTTCTTCACTGTGTCCATCATCGGTGCACTAATCCCACTGAAATTTCTGATGAACTTTCGGTAGAAACTAGCCAATCCGTGAAAACTTCTCACCTCAAATATGTTCTTCAGTGATGGCCAATTCTTGATTACCTCTACCTTATCTGGATCCATTCTCAACTTATCTGCAGAAATAACAAACCCCAGATAAATGAGTTCCGTCTTCATGAATGAGGACTTCTTCATGTTTATCAGCAGCTTCTCCTGCTGTAGCCTCTTCATCACTGTAGCCAAATGTCTCAGATGCTCTGCCACTGTTTTACTGAAAATCAGTATGTCATCCAGATACACAATGACAAATTTTCCGATGAACTCGCTTAGGACTTCGTTCATCAACCTCATGAAGGTACTTGGCGCGTTTGTTAAGACAAATGGCATAACAAGCCATTCATACAACCCTTCGTTGGTTTTGAATGCTGTCTTCCATTCATCACCTTATCTCATGCGGATTTGGTGATAACCACTTTTCAAATCAATCTTTGAAAAATACTTTGCTCCACTCAAGCAATCCATCAGATCATCCACCCTTGGCAATGGAAATTTGTACCTGATGGTTATCTTGTTGATCACCCTAGAGTCAATACACATCCTACAGCCTCCATATTTCTTCGGACTGAGTAATTTCGGAACAGCACATGGACTCAAGCTTTCTCTGACCAAACCTTTGTCCAACAAATCCTAGACTTGTCTTTTGACCTCTTCATTCTCCTGCGGTGTCAATCTGTACGCGGCTTTTTTGGGGAAACTGCCTCCTGGTATGAGATCAATATGATGACTCACACTTCTGATTGGTGGTAATGAACAAGGTATTTCATACACTACTATGTCAGTGAACTCTTCTAGTAGTTCCTGAATCTCTTCTGGTAAATCATCTACCCATGTGTTGGTCAAAACAATCTTTGGTTTCCTGACCACTATGAATTGTGGTTCCTCCTTCTTCTTAACCTCGGTAAGGATTTCCTTCCCACTCATGAGAAGTACAGTGTGATGTAGGAGCATCTCTCCACGTCATCTAGCCAGCCAGCCAGCCACGTCGAGCGCGTGCATTCAAAGATGAAAAGAGAGGCGCAGCCTCATTTGAAATCTGAATTCAATGTAATTAAATGTCTAGGCTGGTGAGCCATAGAGTTGTGCCTTTGTGCAGGAATTAGGTAGATCAGCCATTAATGTTTGTATGGTTGAGATCTAGATCCGATAGCGGACTAGACAGCCCATTCAATGTAATTGAATAGGGTAGGTAGATTGGAGGGAAGATCTCTAAGAGCCCCCTCAGGTAAAAGAGATTTAGAGTATCTCATTTTGGAAGGAAGTCGAGAGCCGAGAGAAGTTGAGTAAGTTGAGAGCTGAGAGTAAGTTGAGTTGTAGATCCAGAGAGAGCTCGAGAACACCTTGTAATTACAGGCGTTTGCCATTTTAATATAAACAGAAGCAGTTTTTCCTGCATGAATTTTGTGTTATGTGAATGTCTGTGAGTGTTCTTATATGTTGTATATGTATACTGTAGTTGTGCATTTGTAGGAGTGTGTTTGATTTCAGGTGAAGGTCTTTGAGGCTTCACACCAGGAGGGTGTGACAGAACGCTGCGGGTTGTGATAGCCATGCACAGAGGATGCATTTCTGAACACTGCGGGTTCAGACAAAGACGTGCTGCGGCACAAGAACTGGAGTCAACAACTCAGGAGAAGACCTCAAGGTTGTTGAAAACCTTGGAGGAAAGGCTATGTATGAGAGACACAGTTGCAAACAGAACTTAGTTGTGAGTTCTGTAAAGCTCTACCAAGTTAGCATTAAGCACAGGCACAAGGTGCAGTTGGAGGAACTCTATTGTGAGTTCAGACAGAAGCCAGAATCACTGAGGATTCTGTGGAGCTCTGCCAAGTGGGCATTGAGCTAGTGCAAGGAGTGCATAGGAGAAGGGAACAGAACTGCTAAACGTTCTGTGAGAAGATACTCTACCAGGAGGGCATTGGAGTCAGTGTGCAGACAGGCATAGAAAGGAGAAGAGAACTCTTTGAGTTCTGTGATTGAGGAAGAATCCACTGAGGGATCTTCACAGGGTTAATGAACACCCTGCAGCACTCAGCAAGAAGTTGCTTGAGTAGAAGGATAGCCAGGAGGGCATCCATATTTCTCCATCTGCAGGAGAAAGGAAGAAAGACAAAGTCCCTTAGGGGTCTGAGTGTTGAGAAGCTCAGGAGGAACAAGGTTTCTACATGCGCAGTGGAACTCACAGTCGTGGAGTTTGCGGAGACAAAGCAAAGGTCGAGGCCTTTGAGAACTGGAAATTCTTCCAAGTCTCGGAAGAAAGTGCAGAAGCTCGGGAGGGAGCACAGTTGTCGTCAGATCGGTTGAAGAAGAAGATATGGACCATTGGTTTCTACGTCCAAGAGAAGCTCAGGTAAAGCCTACAAAAGGGGGAGATCGTGAGCCGTTGGATCTCATTCTGAAATCCCGTCAGCCGTCGGATCGGACAGGAGGTTCACGGGGTTTAACCCTTCTCACGCCAGGCAGAAGAGTCATCGGGATATCGGCGTTCGTGAAATCGGGAGTCACGAAGACATGAGATCGGGAATTTCCATGGGAAATTACCCAGAACTGATCTGAGTCATCCGTTTGTGGAGACACGTGGCGGAGATCGAGGTGTCGAGAGTCGAAATATCGGCATTCCCATGGATAGGAGATCGGGTAAGTCCACCCTGAAAATCCCGACACAAATCTGGGCCGTCCATCTGAGAGAGGACGCATGTCATGTGATCGTCCATTCTGGAGATCCGAGCACTAGACATCAGGATATCGGCACTCGGGAAATCGGATTTCCTAAGGTCGTGAAAGTCGGGACATTTTAAGTCTCGAAATCCTGAGAGTTAATTAGGACCGTCCATCAGAGGAGGATGCGTGGTAGCAATCGGAGCCATCGGGGAAAGTCCCGACAGGAAGTCGTCTATCGGCATTTGGGTCATCAGGATATCAAGAATCCTGGTGACAAGGTGTTTATGCAATTTAGAATCGTGAATCTTGAAACCCCGACAAGAAGGAGGAAGTGCCATTGTGGGCCAGCTGTCAGCATATCGGATAAGGAGGAAAGCTCCGTTGTGTGGGGGCCAGCTGTCAGCATAGCGGAGAATCGGGATTCAAGGGATCAGGAATCCCGTGAGCCAATGCACTATGGCATTAAAAAGCTCGAAACCCCGATGAAGAGGTAAGACTACAGTCACGGGGATAACGGTCATATGGGCCATGAGCCTAGCTAGGAGAGCTAGTGTGTAAAGAGCCCGTCGGGATTCAAGGGATCGCGAATCCTGAGGACGATTACATTTCGACATTGGAAAGTCTGAAACCCCGATGAGGAGGTATGGCTACGGTCATATAGGTGGAGGTCACATGGACCACGAGCTTAGCCTGGAGGGCTAACGGAAGTTGGAGCACATCAGGATTTTGAGGTCCAAAACCCCAAAGGAAGGATAAGGCTGAGGTCTTATGAATCAGCAGTCACATGGACCAGAGCATAGCCAGGAGGGATAACGCATAAAGGGCGCGCATCGGTGAATTGGCTCATTGGTGATCGGGAGTTTGCGGGGACAGGGACTCTCGACATCAGAGAAGACGAAACCCCGAAACCCGAAACTGAGTCGGGGAAAATCACGATTGAGTGCAGAAAGTCATGTGGGTGAAGAAAGGACCTGTGGATCGGGTTTTTAGCAGAGATTCCATGGAGGAATCGAAAGAGATAATTCAGCTCGCATGAATGAATGAGAATGATCCTGTGAGCAGGAGCGCGACGAGGTGGTGGGTCGCGTCTTTACTGCATCAAGTGGTATCAGAGCGGGAACTTCACTTGTATATTTCAGGTGAAGCGGGAAGACAACAGAAGACAGAGCACTGGAGACTCTGTGGCAATTGTTTGCAGGTAGGCAGCAATCAAGAAGGCAGTTAGGGAGACTGTAGGAGGATGAAGCTGGTAACACTCTTAGTGCAGAGTGACAGGAGTAGGTTTGCTAGGAAAGCAGACAGAGACAGCACCATGGTTACTGAAGACCATAGGCATGCTGGGAAGAAGAGCAAGGTAGAAAAGCTTGCAGAGATGGATAAAGAGCTCTATGAATTAAAGGCAGACATAGAGAAGCTCGAACTGCGGATGCGGAAGGATAAGAGGTCGATATGGATGCGCAAATGGCCCATGAGGAAGGCGAAAGCAAAATGGCCAGTCAAGGAGTTGATGGTCAGAGGGAAGCGCAGGCTGTTAAAAAGATGGTTGAGGTACACAGAAAACCTTAATGGACCTAGAGAAATGGTTCAGATATGTGAACCAGAGACTGGGAGAGATCTCAATGAATTGGGATCGGCTGAAGATCTCAAGAACTGCCAGGAGGGCATAGAAGAAATTCCAGTTTGCAGGTGGGCAGAGATGAAAATTCGAGACTATCTGAAAGTCTCATGGACTCTGAGGTGAGTTCAATTCAGCAAGGGTTGCTGATGAAGATGGGATCAGTTGATCTCATAGTCTACCAGGAGAGTAGCGGAAGCATCCCATATTTCCAGGTGGGCAGGGATGAGCAGATGAGACTATCTTTGGGTCTCATGAACTCAGAAGTGAGTTGGAATCAACCAGAGGAGCTGACAGAGCAGGTGGATTTAGATCAGCATGTGCAGCTGACAGAGGAGGAGGATTTGAGGGATCTTTTGATGATTGGGGGAATTGGAGTATTCCTATCACTTGCCCCGGAGGAGGAAGAAGTCTTTGTTGTGGATGGTGCAGCAACAACAACAGAACAGTCAGTCGTGACTGTCAGGAAAGAAGAGGAATTGGAGCAGACTTTGGAAGCTGTCGAAGCCGACGAAGAGGAAAATGAGTATTCGGAGGAGTGTCTCAATGCTTTCATCCAGGAAGCTAAAGAAGTTGTAGCACTGAAGCTGACAGCAGAAGAAGCAGAAAAGGATGATGAGCATTCAGAAGAATGGCTCAATATTTTCAGCCAGGAAGCTGAAAAGACTGCAATAGGGGAGTTTTTAGCAGGAGAAGGAGAAGAAGCAAACAACATTTTCTTTGTTGATCTGTGGGAACATATTGAAGCTCTGGAAGAGAGGGTGAAAGTGCAGGGCATGCACATCCAACAGGTAAAGTTGGAGACTGATGAAGAAGGCATGGGAGATACTGAGAATCTGCCCATGTGCCGAAAATTTTTGCAGCTAAGGAGAGTGCAAAAACAGGACCAACCACTGGAGTAGTTGGATGCAACGATTGAGGAGATCATGGAGCTGATGATCTGATCAGCAGAAACTACTAGCGAGGAGAGGCTAAGCAGAAGAGAAGTAGCAGCATCAGCAGCGCAAAAGTAGCAGCAGCAGCAGAATCGAGCAGATGAACAGCTCCAAAGGATGATTTGGGATCCAGGAGGATTTCCAAAGATGAGAGATGGGAAGCTCATGAGCAGGAGCTCATGAATTTTGCAGCTGGGGAGTTTAATGCAGGAGCATCTCTCCACGTCAGCCAGCCAGCCACGTTGAGCGCATGCATTCAAAGATGAAAAGAGAGGTGCAGCCTCATTTGAAATCTGTATTCAATGTAATTAAATGTCTAGGCTGGTGAGCCATAGAGTCGTGCCTTTGTGCAGGCATTAGGTAGATTGGCCATTAATGTTTGTATGGCTGAGATCTAGATCCGATAGCGGACTAGATACCCCATTCAATGTAATTGAATAGGGTAGGTAGATTGGAGGGAAGAGCTCTAAGAGCCCCCTCAGGTAAAAGAGATTTAGAGTATCTCATTTTGGAAGGAAGTCGAGAGCCAAGAGAAGTTGAGTAAGTCTAGAGCCGAGAGTAAGTTGAGTTGTAGAGCCAGAGATATCTCGAGAACACCTTGTAATTACAGGCGTTTGCCATTTTTAATATAAACAGAAGCAA
>JASDQU010210596.1:1499-17973 GCA_032191745.1 Picea mariana
ATAAAATAGCATTACTAATCTATTATGCCCCAATTAAGGGGTAATGAGCCAATATTAGGGCTTAACATCATGGTCCTAAAGAAAGAAGGTTCTTGGATAATGTGTCCTGACTTCCGTGCCCTCAACAAATTGACCATTAAAGACAAATTTCCCATTCCTGTCATTGATGACCTCCTGGATGAAATGAGTGGCGCCCAATTCTTTACTAAACTTGATATTTGCTTGGGCTATCACCAGAGACGTATGAAAGAGGCAGACATTCCCAAGACGACATTTTGAACTCATGAGGGCCACTATGAGTTTTTGGTCATGCCCTTTGGCTTGTGTAATACCCCCTCCACCTTCCAAAGCCTCATGAATCATGTCTTCCATCCCTTTCTTCGTCATTTTGTCTTAGTTTTCTTTGATGATATCCTCATCTATAGAAAAACCCGGACAAACCATCTTACTCATGTGGATTGAGTTCTTCATCTACTCTCTCAACACCAACTTTTCCTAAAACAGTCTAAATGTGCTTTTGGTGCCTCAAAAGTAGAATACTTGGCTCATCTGGTCGGAAAGGATGGCGTCAAGGTGGATCTGAAAAAGATTGAAGCTATGCAAGACTAGCCGCACCCAAAGACTCTCAAAAGATTGTGTGGATTTCTGGGCTTAACAGGGTATTATCGCAAGTTTGTTAAGAATTATGGAAAGATTGCAGCACCTCTCATGGCTCTCCTAAAAAAGAACTCTTTCACTTGGACTCCAACCACTGCTCAAGTTTTTCAAACCTTGAATATGACCATGTGCACCACTCTGGTTCTGTCCCTTCCTGATTTCACAAAGACCTTTGTGTTGGAATGTGATGCCTCAGGGAAAGGAATCGGTGTTGTCCTTATGCAAGAGGGTCGACCCTTGGCCTTCACCAGCAAGCAACTATCTGAAAGGAATCTGGGAAAACCCATTTATAAAAAGGAAATGTTGGCTATTCTACATGTCATTGATCAATGGCATCCTTATCTCTTGGGGTAACATTTCCAAATTAAGATAGACCATCAAAGCCTCAAGTACTTTATGGAACAATGCATTTCCTCTCCGAAGCAACAAAAATGGGTGACTAAGCTCTTTGGATATGATTATGAGATCATTTACAAGAAGGGAAAAGACAATGTGGTGGCAGATGCATTGTCTCGAAAATATGAAGAAGAAGGATCCTTTTTTTCTCTTTACTTCATTGTACCAGATTGGCTCCAAGCTATGCACCAGGAATGGCTACAAGATCCAAAAATCTTGCATCTCATCCAGCAATTGCAGACCAATACTCCATCTCCCCCAGGGTACTCTTGGCTCCAGGATGAGGTTCAATACAAAGGTCTTTTGTATTTAAGAAAACAATCAAAGCTTAAATCCACAGTACTTTTTGAGCTTCATGCCACACCCACAGTTGGGCACTCCGAGTTCACCAAAACCTATGACAAGGTCAAATGTTCTTTTTTCTAGGAGGGTATGAAATAGGACATCCATAATTTTTTCACTAAATGTGAGGTGTGTCAACGCAACAAGGGAGAAACAGTCAAATATCTGGTCACACTACAACCGCTTCCGATTCCACCTGCTATTTGGAAGGATATATCTATGAATTTTATTACTGGCTTACCCAAATCGGGAAATAAATAAGTTATAATGGTGGTTGTGGATCTCCTTTCCAAGTATGCTCATTTCTTCTCTCTTCAACACCCATTTACTACATCCATGGTGGCTCAAATTTTCATGGACCAGGTCTTCAAGCTTCATGGCATGCCACACTCTATTGTTTCTAATTGTGACCCAACTTTCGCAAGCAATTTTTGGCAAGAATTGTTTAAGCTACAGGGCACCCAATTGCATCTCAGCACATCTTATCATCCCCAGATTGATGGTCAAATAAAAGTTCTCAACAAGTGTTTGGAAACATATCTGATGTTTTTTGCCTCTGAAAAGAAAAATTAGTGGGCTCAATGGTTACCCCTAGCTGAATGGTGGTACAACACTTCCTACCATACAACTACATGCATGACTCCTTTTGAAGTGGTATATGGACAGAAGCCACCTTCAGTTATCTCATACTTACCGGGTACCTTGAAGGTCTAGGAGGTTGACCAAACACTTATAGTTCGAGAGGATATTCTTCGTACCCTTAAAGAGAACTTGTTCATGGCACAGAATCGCATGAAGCAACAAGCAGATCAAGGTCACTCTGAATGTCAATTTGCAGAAGGGGATTAGGTGTTTCTGTGACTGCAACCATGCAAGTAAACTTCCCTCAACGATGATCATTGTTAGAAGCTAGCGCCCAAATAGTATGGTCCTTATACAGTTCTCAAGCGTGTGGGACAAGTCGCTTATCAGTTAGCTCTACCCAGTTAGTCGAAGCTACATCCTGTTTTTCATGTTTCATGCTTAAAGAAGGTGATTGTAACTAGGTGCCAAATTCAAACCACCCTTTCCGAGTTAGCTGAAGAAGGATCCATTTGGCTACAGCCAGAAGTAGTTTTGGACCAGCGTGAGCATCGCCTGCATCAGAGAACCATCAAGGAAGTGCTAGTCCAGTGGAAAGATACAACTCTAGCATATGCCACTTGGGAACCAGCTACCATTCTGCAATAGTTTCAACATCTCAAGCCTTGAGGACAAGGTTGTTTTTAAAGGGGCAGACATGTTAGGGTCCTAACCCGCACATAGGTAGATCAATATATTTGGATGTAATAAAGGTCAATATTAATAAGGCCTTTCAATACAATAGAATAAGGCGAATGTAAGATGACCTAATAGAAGCTTCCACTTCTAGAAGGATCTTCCTCTAGATGCTTCTCTTGATAGACATATTTAGTATAAATAAGGGTCGAGGGTATGAAAACCCTAGCTTGGAGATTATTGTAACAAATCGCTGCTTGACTGGAGGTTTCCCCCTCGAAGAGGCCCGTGAACATTGCTTTCTGAATCAAAGTGTTATTTCTATTGTTATTCTTATATCATTTCTATGTTATTGTGGATATTATGCTAGTTATATTACTGTTATTCTGCCATTTCTAGCATTTTATTTCTGTTCTGCATACTTTTTATATATGGTATATTACAACAACTGGCTAGCTAGGTTTGCGAATACCTAATTTGAGATCAGATCTAGGCCACCTATGGTTTGGATGTCGATGTTGATCAAGAAGGTCAAGAGAGTTGATAACGTCATGTCAAGAGCAGTAGATCACTGGTTTGATAGTACCATTGGAGAGTATATCACTGAGTTTGTTGTTGATAGAGTAGAATCGTATAGCCAAGTAGAAAGATATTTCTTTAAGGGACCTAGAGGAAAATTTTTACATTTTCTGAAGCTGAAGATCAAGATACTATTGCATGAGAAAAACATCTTGAAGATACAGTAGGCTGTTGGATTGAAGAGCTAATTTTCAAGAACTCAGATAGCGATAATGACACAAAGGTTGGACATAAGCACAGTGGGAGAGTGTTCAGAGAAGTTCCTCTCACGAACCTGTTTAATAAGAACTATGGGGACAAGGGTTTATACAGTGGAGAAGAGGCAGATCTAATAGATGAAGAGCATTCAGAATCTGCTAGGATAGAGGAACCTTGCCAAGAAGAGCCAGAAACTTCAGGAACTACGCCAACTATCGAAGTAAGTAATATTAATCCTATTGTTGTTTCAACAACATTAAGCAATCAGAGTAATCAGAGTCACCAGAGCTCTCAGAGAACTGTTACTAGTAGTCTACCACATACTCAGTCAGGAAACCTAGGAAGATCTATGGCAGATGAGATGAGGTTACCCACCTTCAGAGGAGATGGCTCTGAAGATCCTAATTATCACTAGTTTCTATGAGAAGCCGTATGGAGTATTAAGAAGAGACCGCACACTAAGTTGGTACATGAAGTTTGTTAAGGGAATTAGCTAGCCTAAACCGCGAATGAGATCAAGAATGTGCTGATTTACGAATTCAATAAACCCAAGTTGGAGTCACAGTGCATTACAGAACTGAAATAAATCAAGAAGATAATAGTTGAACCCATATGGGAGTTCGATCAGAGGTTTAAAACCTTGACAGGCCACTTGAGTTTCTAGATCCCAAATGAGCAGAACAAGGAATGGTTCGTTGTTGCCCTCTTTCCACACATCAGAGTTCCTCTGATGCAACAAAATATTACTTTGCAAGCTGAGGCACTAGAAGTCTCCATGAAGTTAGAATCATCCTCGATGGGAGAATCCATCTTAGGTATGAGTCAAATCTTGAGCCAGCTAACTAGTCTATCACTGCAGGTCGAAGATATGAAGAAAGATAAGAGAAAAGATAAAAGAGAATACATATGGTGTATCAGATGCAAATCAGAAGGCCATGAAAAGGAGAACTGTCCCCTATTCCATTAATACTTCACCTCTGGAGCTCTAAGCCCCTTGAAGCAAGTTACCCTACCCTGGTGCGAGGTATGTAGAAATCAACATTGCCCTGGTGAATGTTATTATCTACAAAAATATGTCTAGACACCCACAAATTCTTATTGCATGTTCTGTAAGTAGCTAGGACATGATGACAAGGATTGTAGGGCTTATAATCTCATGCATGAAAGGTTGAGGGATATATACAAAATTCAAGGAGAAGTACAACAAGAAGGAAGCACTGTGCAGTATAACTCCCCTGGGAGAGGAAACTTCAACCCTCATGGTGGATTCTGAGGAAGAGGAAGAGGAGGAGGTATGGGTCGAGGTCGAGGATAGATAATCTGTTATAACTAGGCGTAGCCAAGACACTTGGCAAGGGACTATCAGAACCCTTGTACCACTTTCAGCTATTTTAACTCCTTCGAGCATGTTATCGAGGAATGTCTAGCATTGCTGGCTAAACTTCAGGAGAGACAGGGACCTCAGCAAAACCTGCAAATACATCTAATCAAAGAATAACCTCGCGAAGCATATCCCAGAGTCGTTGTTATCGCTAGAGGAGGCGTTGTTACAGGAGAGGATAGAGTGATACAAGGAAAGACTACAGAAGAATCATGAGTCAGAAAAAATACAAAGAAGACAAAAGTGTTTGATGCAAAGAAACAAAGACAAATCTTTGAGGAGGCAAGAAAAGAATTCAGGAGAGACCAAGGTTCTTCATCAAAGACATGACCAGAAGTAAGAGAATATGGAATGCCTCTAGCATTGGATCAGTCTTCTCTGCCAGGAGAAGAAAAAGAGGTAGGCAATATCATGGAATTTTTATATACTTGTATTAAGTTGATTCAGGATGAAAGCATTGTCCAACAACTACAAAATTTGGTCAGACAGTGTGAGATAGGAAGGGTAGATCCTTTACTGAATAAGAAGTATATCAACTATCCAAGAATAGAAGGAAAAACAAATAACTAAACCTTAATGCTCATATTGGAGAGTATGATATAGACTATGTGGTCCTTGACTTAGGGTCGGAGGTCAATGTCATGACGAAGCAAACCTGGGTACTGATGGGAAAACCTAAGTTGATATATTCCCCTATTAGGCTTAGGATGGCTAACTAGTAGGCAGTAAGCCCCTTTGGCAGATTGGAACATGTCCCTATGGACATCAGCAGAGTAAGGAAATTTGCAGACTTCGAGGTGATTGAGATAGTTGATGATAGATGTCCTTACCCTGCGCTATTAGGAATTGATTGGGATTTCAATAATTCCACTGTGGTTGATTTAAAGAAAATAAGAATGATGTTTGAAGGAGATGGCCTTAGGGTCATCGCACCTTTAGATCCTGATGAAGGTCAAAGATACATAGAACCCATCAGAGAAGAAGACCACACATATGAACTAGAAAACATATACAAATTAACAACCAGACAACATGACTACATTAATCCTACGATGGATGGGAATTTGAGTTCGCAAAGTAAAAATGCATGTTCATTGGATTCAAAAGAAGCACTGGAGAACTGGTAGAAAAAAATGTATGAATTATCTACAAGGATATGTGCTATATTAACCCAAGAATTCCATTAGACCGGCACAATAGTAAGTAACTTTCCCACCTTTGATGGTCTGAATCATTTAGAATCATTCTTGGTGAACTTTGAAGAAATTGTACCAACACAACAAAGATTGTTGGAAATGAATGAGGCTCTGAAATCAACTCCAACGAGATGGTGGGGGACACACAAAAACAATATTACAAATTGGGTACAATGTCTCACTTTGATGACAACACAATTTTTAGAGCAAGTAGAAAGATGCGAAGTTAGATACACAGGTCAAATCTATCATAAAGACCATGTGCGAAGTTGTGAAGAAACCTGGAGCAACATCCCTCAAGAATAGTGGGTGCACAAATTCATAAACATGTTGGACACAACCCCTATCAACTGGTACCTATAAGCAGAACTGCGCCTCATCACCTCAGATTGGGAAGGTATGACCTAGAATTTTGTAACTACCTTCTTATTCTAAATCCAATATCCTATAGTAGATCAATAATTACAAGTCGTAAGACAAAAAGTGTTCGAGGAGGCACCTAGCCTCCCTTTGGAGCGAGAAGAGGACGAATGGACTACGCCCCTTCAAAAGTTGCAAGGCTGTTACAATATCAATATAGTCAAAGACGATGATCCAAGGAATTTGAACATCGCTGAAACAGAAGGCCAAAGAGATGTAGAAGGACCAGGAGTTGAAATACCTTTCATTGGACAACCGATCAAGATCAAGAAAGTCAACATTGTAATAGAGCAGACACCAAAACTTGCAAATGTTGGAGATTATTGGGATGTTGTTACTATTGACAAGATCACAGAGTTTCTACATGAGTATCAGGAATTGTTTCCAACCAAGTTCGCTGATATGAAGGGTTTTAAAGGGCCTATGGGGGAGATGAGGATCCCTTTGAAACTAGATGTCAGGCCAGTCAAACGGATACCTTACAGATTGAACCCTAAATATAAGGAGAAAGTGAAAATTGAACTGGACATAATGCTAGAAGCAGGAATCATAGAACCTGTTGAAGAGTCAGAATGGATTAGCCCTGTGGTGGTACAAGACAAAAAGATAGGAGAGATCAGTATTTGTATAGATCTTAGGAAGTTGAATGATGCATGTTTGCATGACCCATTCCCTACACCATTTACTGACAAAGTGTTAGACAATGTAGGAGGACAGGAGGTATATTCTTTTACATACGGATTTTTAGGATACCATCATATCCAGACTGCCAAGGAAGATCACCACAAGACCACATTTGCCATAGAATGGGGATCCTACCAATATACAATGATGCCATTTGTATTGAAGAATGCACCAACCATCTTTTCTGGGGTGGTGGTCGAAGCATTTAAGGAGTTTTTACATAAATTCTTGGAATCATATTTTGATGATTGAACTGTTTTCAGCATTTTGCAGAATCATATTGAATGTTTAATACTAATGTTGGATAAGTGCAGACAGAGTCATATTTCCTTAAACCTGAATAAGTGCATCTTCTTTTCACCCTTCAGAGTGCTGCTAGGTCATATTGTGTGTAAGCAGAGATTGTTGGTAGATCCATCCAAGATTTCCATTATAGTTGATCTACCCCCTCCTACTTAAGTCAAACAATTACGCATTGTGTTGGGACACACTGGATACTACATGAATTTCATTAAGGGATATACATAGATTACAACACCCATGGAGAATCTTTTGAAGAAAGATTGTTAGTTTCATTGGACAAAAGAATTCTAGCATAGATTCGACACACTCAAATAGAAAATGGTTACTGCACCTATTCTGGTTTTCCCAGATTGGAGTAAGGAATTTCATGTGCATGTCGATGCATATTCCATTGCATTAGGAGTTTTGTTAGCACAATCAGGAGATGGAGACATCAACCACCCATTAGCCTTTGCTAGAAGAAAGCTATCAACAGCTGAGATTAATTACACCACCACTGAGAGAGAAGGGTTAGACATGGTGTATGCGTTGCAGAAGTTCTGCCACTACTTGTTGGGAGGACACTTCAAAATGTTTACTGATCACTCCGTGCTGAAATACCTAGTCAACAAGCCAGTGTTGTGGGGGAGAATATGCATATGGCTTCTGCTATTTCAGGAATATGATTTTGAGATCATGGTTAATCTAGGAAGAATGAACAAAGGTCTTGACCACCTGTCGAGGTTGGAACATGGAGAAGAGCCTACTATCTTGGAGGATACATTGTCAGATGCACAACTATTGGCCATTAGAAAGATTGATGATCACTTCATAGAGATAGTCCACTTCCTGACAACAAGAATGGCACCTAGTGACTATACAATTATTCAGAAGAAGAAGTTGGTAGTACACGATGTTTGGCTCTAAAGATGTCCTAAAAACAACCTCTATGCATCAACCAAAGGTAGGTGCTGGCATAAGCATTTTACTTGTTGCCTACGTAGGTTATTACCTTCCGTTTTCAATACCTAACCTCCAGAGATGCAACACCTGTAAAGGAAACGCAATCATAAAGGGAACGATAGTTGTTCTATTCAAAGGAACAACACGACCTACAAAAGGAACAACAATCAGAACAAAAGGAACAACAGTCGTTACATTGGGCAGAACTAATGTTGAATTAATTGCATTGTAGTATTTACCCAACTATCTAAATTGTCAACCCGGGGTTCATAAACTGATGAAGCACATGAAAAGTATATGCAAGATTGAAGAGGGTCTAATCTAATCTAATGTTTAAGCTACAACTTAAATTAAATCATTAATCTAACACACGACTGAAATAGAATCATTAATCTAACACACGACTTGGAATTGAATTAATATAGTTGCGTAAATGAAATTAATATAGGAATGAGAAATTGCATGAAGGAATTAATCTAGAAATGGAGAACTACATGAAGGAAACGAAAGTACAACATGTGAAGAGTTAAATAACACAACAACATATGTGAGCTCATGCCAATGAAACAATCTTCTATTACAATAACCAAATCAATCTTCATAACAACATAATAAAAGCATGAATACCAAAACCATGAATCAAAGCTAAGAATCCCTTTCTCTTTCGAATCCTAATGACTACCATTAATGACTACTCTAATTATCTACTTACAACTGAAATCTCATGAAGAGAGAGCACTCTCTTTTATACATGAGAGCCTTTAAGATAAGATAACCATCTCATTATTACAGATCCACTTTTCTCTCAACCTATTTCCCATTATTACAAAATATAATCCCTTTAAATCCTCACACATATCTCTCATATATCTTAGATAAGATATTCCAACCAAATCTCCATGATATTCTCCTTGGAATGGGCTTGAATTATCTCCTCAAATATTGAAATGGTGGAGAAAGTATTCAAGAAGTCCTTTGAATTAATCCTTCACATATTCCTACACATTACAAAGCTCACACATATTTGAGATATATATGAAAACATGTCAATTTTCTAACATTTAATCACAAATTCCCTTTTAATACTAAAATGAATAAAGTGGAGAACAATAAGGTGAAACCGAAGTATATTTATGGAAATGATATCGTGAAAGGTTAATGGGGCGATGAAATGTGAAGAATTATGAAGGGAAAGATGGATGAAAATATGACATTTCTGAGGCCCAACACACCCCCCAACTTAACTTGTTGCATGTCCTCATGCAACCATGCATGGATCTTCTCAAGAAATTTTTGCATCTAAATGTTGGATTTGAGTGATGATAATGAATGTTTTCTAGGATGGGATTTACATGAGTAACAACTAACATTTTTCTTATGGTTGGTTCTTGTGTGACAACCATGAATATAAAGAATGTTGGTTCTTGTGTTAACAACATTCATTTCGTTATTTGTTCTCCTGATGTTATAATAATAATTTGCCCATATTCTTACTATAAAATGTATGCTATCAATGTGCATAAGGAAAAAATCACTGAGTATAAGAAAGCCCCCCCTTTTTTTTGTGTATGTGTGAATCATGCCAATATGTATATCAATGCTTATGAAGTAAAGTGCAACAGAGTATCACTGGAAAAGAAATGTTCATAACTGGTAAATGAGACAAAAAAATGGAATGATGGTCGTGGAAAAATGGAGTGATGATAGTGAATAAAGTCCCTTACCCCCCAACTTAACTTGTTGCATGTCCTCATGCAACATGGCATAAGTCTTAGAAGTGAAAAAGGAACGGGAACTTAATAAGGGAATTTTCGAAATTATTCATTGCTAGCAGTTGAGGAATTACATGATTAAAGTTTAGAAAATAACATACCTCCACTTACCCAAAATGTTGATGAACTATTCAATAGGAATATGGTTGATGCAGCTACTAGATCATGGAAGATTTCACTATTGCAGTATCATATTGAAAGTGATTGTTGTTGTAGTTGCGACTGCTATTTGCTGGATTAGAGAATGTGAAGTGGAGGAAGTTGAATTGTTCCTGAATGAATCATGGAAAAGAGAAAGTGTGAAAGTGGAACTATAGTACTCTCAGATAGCTATAGTCATGCTGTTGTAACTGCTGATAGAGTCATGAAAAGTGTATAGTCTTCACCTGCTGCTAAACCTGATGGTACAATTTTAATCATGCGAATGGATGTGTCTGTGTCGAGCATGAAGAGAAGTCATTGGATTACCGACCAATGATGAATGTTGTTATCCAATGCAAGGCAAATCATCATTGATGTCAATGAGTGCCAAGGTAACTGAGTACATCTTGTGAAGTGAGAATGAATGAGCTGATGTCGAGCCACATGCAAAATCTGAAAATCAAGGGACATTGATGTATTTCCATGATTGTCAGCGAGAAAACTTACCATTAAGGCGTGCAAGCCTCCAGGTACTCAAAAATGGAATCTAGTCTATATCCTAGATAAGGTGTTGAGGTTGATGGGGCAAGATTTGTTGAAAGGTGGGCCTTAAGGAATCCCACATCAGTCAACACAAGCTTGGATAAAAAGAGTGGTAGGACTATAAATGAAAAGATCCTAGTAGTAACAGTGTTTATGGCAAGGCAACGTAGTCATGGAAAGGGAGATGGATAGTTTTATTGACAAGGAAAACTGAAAAAAACTAAAGAGATGTATGTGACTTATAAATATAGGCGTGTGCAAAGTCATGAAGGATAAGTCAATGGAAGATGGGCTTAAACACAGGGATGAACAATCTGCTTTGAAGGAGAACTAGAGGAACACATTCATGGCACAAATGGTTTTATGAATGGGTTTATGTGTAAATGAAAATGCCATGATGTGTAAGACGAGAATTAGCTCCTTCAAGAAGTCAATTAGACATGTCTTTTTCAAAAGTTTTTGTGATTTTTGAAAATCACTTTAGCAGCAAGTTGCGATTGGCCCCGCGCCTGAAAAAAATTAGAACAAATCCTGCATGAAAACTTGTGAGATGTTTGAAGAAAAACAAAACATGCAGAAAGAAGGACAAATGCGAAAAAGTAAATAAAAGATGTGTTGTATACCTCTTGTCATGATCATTGTGCACGCGTTTGTTTCATCGTTGCTTGCTTAGAGTAAAATCGCAAAAACATGTGTTCACTATTGTTTTCAAGAATTTATAAAAACATCCATTTGCAATGTTATTTGTTTTTGTTGTTTTACTTTTTATAATTTGTTTTTATCTTTTATGAATTCTTTTTTTCTTTTTATTTATTTTTATTTATTTTTTTGTTTTTATGTTTATTATTTTTATGTTTAACCTAATTTTATTACATTATTTTTTATATTATTTGTTTTGTTTATAATAAAACAAAATATAAAAACAAACAATTTATGTTTTTTTTTTAAATTGTTTTTAATAAACAATTATATTATTATTATTATTATTATTATTATTATTATTTTATTATATTTTATTATGTTTGACCTAAATTTTTATATTTTTTTTATATTGTTATAATAATGCAACTAAAATTGAAACTATTTAAAACCAATTTTTATAATAAAACAAACTAATAATAATAATAAAAAGAAATAAAAGAAAAAGAATTAAATTTGATTATATAAAACAATACAAACAATGTCTGTTAACTGTCATATACATGCGCTAGCAAGCCACCATGAATGCTTCAGCTGTTAGGAGAAAATTTGTGGCACTCGACATCCATTCTGCATCTGTGTTTCTCATACAAGATCGGCATCCATTATGGGTTATAAGCATCATGTAAAAACCAATCAAATGTGTGTTGTAAATAACTTGAATTTGTGGGCATTGCTTGGATGGTTTTGAAGGGCTGGACTTGTGGTTACACTATGCCTCCATCAGACTCTGTCAACTATGTTGAATGTTGAATGTTTTTATGTTGTCTTCGTATCAATGGCTGTCGCAACATCCAATGGTTAAATATGTCTCTTCTGACTCCTGGATTGTCTAATATCATTGTCATGATTAGGCTTCTCATGAATATGAATCTTTGCGTCAGTTTCCATTTCCGGCTTTGTAGAATCCTTAATTTATTTAAAAAAAAATCCAATCTGGAGCCTAAGGCTAAATTCATCATTAAAAAAACAGCCTGGAGCAAAAGGAAAATTAGAGAGATAACTCTGGATTATAACGTAAGTTCAAGGTAGAACGCCAATGTGAATCAGGTATGGGATATTCCATACTAATTTCATGAATGGTTTTCAAAACTTGCAGAAATCTCCACAGTGTTCTGGAGATGGAGATTTAAGAAGACTGTGTCACCTAGTATTGACTGTGCCCACTAGTATTGACTACTAATTCCATGAATGGCTTTCAAAAAATGCAGGAATCTCTACAATGTTATAGAAGATGGAGATTGAAGAATACAGTTCCAGCTAGTATTGACTTAATGGGCAGTGATATTGTGTGTGCAGCAGCGCCCATGGCTATGAAACAAGTTAATAATATAACTGGTGGTGAATCAATTATACACAAATACCTTCGAATATTCTTTAACCAACTCCTCTCAATAGGCTTCTCCTGGCGATAAAGTTGCAATGAAATCGGTTGCCCTTGTACATGTGTGTGTCCACATCGCTACAACATCCCACCAGAAAATACACATTCATGAACGATTTCTTCACCTCCTCCAGATATTGGGTGTGGCCGAAGTGGAAGAGATCGTATATTTCATCGGCGTAAATGTGAATGGGCTTCTCGGTCTTTAATGGATCTGGGCAGGGGTGAGGATCGAACACGCGAGTGAGAGGTGCCCATTCATAGCAATCAAATACTTCTTCCTATTCTTGATATTGTGCCATTCAAACTCTGCCCAATTGAACTCCCTATTGACAAAGAAAAAACACAGTTGACGTCCATTTGTTCAATTCGCCATAGTTCTACCCATCCAATCTACTTCCACCAACACTATGGGATGGAATGGGTGGTTGAAGCGTTTTTTCGGGGAGGCGAAAATCAAATATTGCATTTCCAATTCCTCAAATCTAATTGTAGTATGTGCAAAGAATCAGAGAGGTAAGACGATCCGTTTATTACCACTTTGGCAGTGGGCATGTTAGCTGAAAATGTGCGTTTTTAGAAACATACTCGAGCATATCATTTTCAATTTTTGGGAGTGCAGCAACCTGACATAGCGTGATGGTTTGGAAATAATATCGCCGATGATCACTGCAAATCATTAATACAATCAAATTGGATTTTAGTTTTGGAACGTCCGACAGAAAAATCTCTAAATGTTGTTGAACGTACCAGTAGATCTCGTATCGCAGAAATTGCGTTAAATAATACTCTTTCATTGCTAGGGCTCATGATCAATAAGTAACCGCCTTCATTTTTGTGTTATCGGATAGTTATCAGAGAACTCACACATAGGCATAGAATGTTGAGATTCCTTCTGAGCATCATAATTATATGTTATGGTCTTGGATTTTTGCTCTACTTCTTTCCATGCCAATGCTATGGCTCACGCATACTGTATGTTGATGTGCTAAATGTGAGGCCGAATCATGTTCTTCTTCACCAACCGATGTTGCTTCCCATCTCATCGATGTACCATCTTCCCATGTTCAGTCATGCATAATTCCTTAACTGATGCCTATAAAGAATCGCCTCTTTGAAGAAACCAGTCCCAAAGGCAAGTACAACACGTCTCGAAGGTGAGGCGGTCTAGTAAAAATATTTGTGGGTCTTATTTTTGTATCATTTTGCAGCCACAACTGTGATGGTTTCAAATCCTGAACCTTGCCGACGAGGGTGGATTGCGGATTACCTGCCAAGGACTCATTGAGAAAATCCAGTGACTTTGCTTCTGTTTGAACTCAAATTTGAGGGAAAACCCTTGTGAGGTAATCACGACATGGATGAAAACCACTATCCATAGAGATATTCAGTATGATTTATGAGGCACCTTTGCAATAAGCCCGATATTTTCCATCAAGAAGCATCACCGCAACAGTCATTACCTCACAGAGTTGAAAGGTTGGATTCACTGTGCTTTATGACATTGTTTCCACTCAATGATGTGTCAGACTCTTAGCAGAGAAGATCGAGTTGGTGAACATAGAATTTCAGGTTTACCTTCTTTACTAATCACCACCCTACCCACTGTATTCTGGAATATGCACTCCAAAATCGATTTCAATGCATTTTTACTGATTTCAGATCTCAAACTCTCTCCAATATTCTTAACATTGTCAGTATGAAGATGCGTAAAATTTATTTATGTTTTTATTATGTTTTCAAAAATGAGGAATACAATAAAAAAAAAAATTTATTTTGCAAGCTTATTAAAAATTGACCAGCAAATGGAAGACGAAAAATAGATTCGGCAAAATTTTATTTTCATCAATTAATTTATATTCCTGAAATTAGTCAATCAGTCATGCTACTTTATGATCCTCATGGTCACACGAAGCACGGAGGAGAGCATATTCATTCTAGAAAAAATAAAAGACTTGAAAATAAAACCCTACCTACACTACGCTAATTAGAAATGAGAGAGTAGTTACGTATAATCAAACAACCAATGTAGCCATGCACGCAACAGTAATAAAAATATATTATCTTTCAATTTCGCAGTTGATAGTAGGGAATATGTATGAATGTGTGAAATTAGTGGTTGAAGTTGTAAATTTAAAAAAGAAAAAGAAAAACTAAATGAATCTAACCTAGTACTTACTTGAAACCAACGTTTGATCAGGATTTTGTATGTGTAATTTGTCTTACTCAAATCATGTTGCAACTTCTCGCTATCCTCCTCAACCTCCTACTCACCTAATTTTTATTTATTAAATATGCAGGATTCTTCATATGTTGATTCTTCATTCGCCTCTGGAGGAGTAATTAAGCTTTCGACTACTGTCAATATCTCCTCTTCCAGAGAAGAGGAGATCCTGACTTTTTCTTGGACTTGAGTGAGTTGTTCCAAGCTTAAAATCATTGTTAAACCATGTTAAAAAAAAGGATTCTTATAGCACCCAAAACCGAAATGAAAAGAAACTTGAATAAAAGCACTCTTACTGGAAAATAATTACTCTTCACAGTTGCATAAATTAAAACATTCCTGATAGTTGGTAGGGATAGTGAGGAATCTACACTGAAGCAGCTCTATGACCCTTAGAACCAACACATGTAGATCACGCTTGCAGAATTGAAATTCACACTAACTTGCAGGAATTGAAATTTACACTACCCTACATGTCCTTACTCATATGTCACCTCATAGTTAGGAGCATGTCTAATCACACTTGCATGAAAAAGAAATTTAAACTACCACACTTGCAAGAATTGAAATTTACACTACCCTACATGTCCTTACCCATATGTCACCTCAAAGTTAGGAGCATTTCTAATCACAGTTGCATGAAAAAGAAATCTAAACTCCAATCCATTGCGATTTCCCGGAAACGGCATCAAAATGTTGGGCCTTAAAGATGTCCTAAAAACAACCTCTATGCATCAACCAAAGGTAGGTGCTGGCATAAGCATTCTACTTGTCACCTACGTAGGTTCTTACCTTCCATTTTCAATACCCAGCCTCTAGAGATGCAACACCTGTAAAGGAACAACAACCGTAAAGGGAACGACAATTGTTATATTCAAAGGAACAACACGACTTGCAAAAGGAACAATAGTCGTTACATTGGGCTGAACTAATGTTGAATTAATTGCATTGTAGTATTTACCCAACTATCTAATTTGTCAACCCGGGGTTCGTAAACTGACAAAGCACACGCAAAGTATATGCAAGATTGAAGCGGGACTAATCTAATCTAATGTTTAAGCTACAAATGAAATTGAATCATTAATATAACACACGACTGAAATAGAATCTTTAATCTAACACACGACTTGGAATTGAATTAATATAGTTGCATAAATGAAATTAATATAGGAATGAGAAATTGCGTGAAGGAATTAATCTAGAAATGGAGAACTACAAGAAGGAAAAGCAAGTACAACATGTGAAGAGTTAAATAACACAACAACATATGTGAGCTCATGCCAATGAAACAATCTTCTATTACAATAACCAAATCAATCTTCATAACAAAATAATAAAAGCATGAAAACCAAAACC
>JASDQU010210596.1:18073-36805 GCA_032191745.1 Picea mariana
AAGTCAAGAGGTGAAAAACTCCGAGCCAAAAGAGCTGCAAACGCTTTTGACATTTGATTATTGTGGAGTCGCCACTGAATCTGTCCTTCATGGAGTCGCCAGATAGATAATTACAACCAAATGATGTCCAACTTTGTCTATCATCAAAGATGGATCTTGTCATCTCCCAAGGAAGCAGAGCTTTGATCTCCTCTCCCTGGCAACGGCGCCAATTTGTTATCACTCCAAGAAACTCCTTAATGGTTGTAGACTAAGGATGCTTGGTAACTTAAAATAATGTGTATATGTGCTTGGAACAATGGGGTCTTTAATGATCAATGCAATAGACAACTCATATATCTAAAGAAATAGTGCTTTCAGGAAATAATAATCAGATCAAGTAAATGAAAGGAGAGGATGAAGAACACTATTCTTGATTGCCAAATACAACTGAATGTAGGGCTTAATCCAAGATAGAGAGAAATCCTTTAATTTCAAGTCTATGAGCTCAATAAAGAGATAACAGTCTTCATGAACTAAAATAAACTGGAACAAAGTACAGAAAGGGAAAGATGAATAATTCTGATATTGAAAATGAAAGGAAACTGAACTTTACTTTTGCAAATAAGAGTCTATACAGTGGCACAAAATATCTCCCAGTTTGAACCCCTTAGTGCTCCAAATGTCTTTGGCTTTATAGCCTTACAAGATGAAATCTAGATCCTTGAAAGATGAATCAGATTTACTAAAAATAGTCAAATCAAAATAGATACAACAAGTGTAGGATGAGATCCTATAAAAATGGATCTAGAATGGAAAATCAAAACAAAATATGAAAGATCCTATTTAGTGATCTCTAAAAGTAGTAGATTGTTGATGAAGTGCAGTTTTAGCCTCCCAAGGCTGTTTGATTTGGTCGTCCAAAGATAAAATTCGAATTGGGTGATGTGTCATTTGATCCCTATCATTTTTCCCTTGAAAATGACCAAATCTAGTCAAAAAATTCCCTTTTGACTTTCATCTCCAAGAATGGCCTTCAGATTTTTATTTGATAATTCATAACCATCTTATTTCAAACCATTCAAACCCAAAAACTCCTGATCTGGGTGAAAATTTGGCTATTTTGGCCGTGACAGGCTTTCACCAGCTAATTTACCCAAAAATCTACTTCTTAGCTGGTGAAAGGCGGAGCTTTCACCAACTAATTGGTTATAATTCTGCCTTCTGCGCTGGTGAAAGTGCAGATTGTTTTCAAAATCAAATTTCTTAGTCATGGAGAGTCTGTTTTGCATGCTTAAATAGTCGATCGACATCTACAAATCCTAAGCTTTCCAATGGTTCTTTCAAATATTCATTTGGAGCCCAGGAAGCTAGTCAAATATTCCCTACAAGATTAGGCATCATTCTTTCAAAAATGTCAGTGCATTTTTTATCGCTAACAAGAAGATAGAGGGTGAAAGATCTGAAAGGAAGATGGATTGTGGACAACTCAACTAGCGGAAAAATATATCCTTGGATTCTTTGGAGCACCATGCGAGAAGGAAGGAAAGACAGGCTGGAAAAGCCCTAAAAACGTGGGTCAAGTTGACCTAGGGTTTTAGACACCTAGGGTTTTTGTATCTAGGGTTTTTACACTTAGGTTTTAACCTAAGGGTGTCCGAGAACTATTGTAATGTATAAATAGAGGTCTAAAGGACCTGGGATGGGTTGTTGGTATTGTTGGTGCTAGATTGGTCAAGAGTTCATTGCTCTTGTGTGATCAAGTGAGTATTATTGTGTGAGAAGGAAGTGTTGAGTACGAGAGCCTTCTGCTAATGTAAGATATTTAGCTGGGTGCAAAGATCAACCCTGCAGCTGGGTGCATAGGGTGGGGAGAGATAGAGAGGAGAAGAGAGAATATTTGCTAGCTGAGAGTGCAGACAAGAACTGTATGCTTCATCTTAATATATTATAAAGAACAGTTATGTGGACGTCTCCCTAGAGAGAGGGTGAACCATGTAAATCTTGTGTTCTGTGTGATTTATGTTGTGTTCTCTATCATTTGATATGTTTCTATTGTGATATTGAGTATATCTGAAGTATAACTTGCGCAGTAGGCTTAAGGAAGATAAAGAATATTAGGTGACTATGTATTATTGTTGTAAATCCATTCTGCATTCCCTCTGGTTGTAGACACCTGTGTCCTACAACCCCCTATAGCTAATTCAGGTGAGACTGCATCTGCTTTTCAGGTGTTTCCGAAAGGACTGGTAATGAGGGCTTGTTGGTGTGCTCTTGGAGTTGAACCCTGGGTCTGCCCCTGTGCCAACAATGATGGCAGCTTATCTTTGAGAATAGATGTGATGACTGTGCTCATTTGCAAGAATATGATTATAATGAGGCTCTCCAAGCCTTTTTTACAATAAACAGGAATGACAAAACCCTAGACATCCAAAAACCTAACCCTAGGAGATGAAGCGCCAAAACTCATGTGGGCCCCGTTGGGGTAAGCTAGTACATCAACTTCCTGACGTCGTAACTTTTTCATGCGATCTTCGTTTTAGGCGCACGATATCCCATTATAAAGGTATATCTGAGGACTGAACATGTTGCCACCAGACTGTAATTTTATCTACAATTTGACTGTGGTGAACCCTAAAAACATTGTTTAGGGCCTCAAAATGGCCCCAGAAGTCGGGGACCCAAAAACTAGGAAAAAATTGCCAAACTTGAAAACTACCAAAATGAGCCACTTAGAATAGGTGGGAGGCCAATGAAATTGATATGGATCAATACTCCCCCCTTAGGAATAAATGGTCTCCATTGCATTGAGTTCCCCCATCATATGAGGGAATTTCTGCTGAATTTGGGCTCGGGTGAGCCACTTTCCTTAGTGCAAAAGTTTCCCTTCTTTAACAACTCGATAAATCTAGATCCTTTGTTGTCAAGTGCCCTTCACCTGTGTGTCTACAATCTGATCATTGGATGCCTGTTGCATGTAGTCAGGGTTGATCTCTATTGGTGTCAATTTTTCTACTATCTCTGAGGTGTCCAATAATGGTGGGAAATATGGTCGAAGGAGAGCCATGTCGAACACTGGATGGAGGCCAAGGAAAGGGGGGGTGTTGAGCTCAAAATCATTATCACCCAAATCCTTGTTAATGTTTTACGGTCCATAATGGAATGGGTGAAGCTTCTGATGGGGCCTTGTAAGGAATTCTTTCTACAAGTGCAACCAAACTTTGTCTCCCACCTGAAACTTATGTGGCACCCGATGTTGATCATGGCATTGCTTGTACTTGGAATTGGACTTATGTAAAATATATTGACCCTATTGGCATATGTGATGGATCTTCTCAATGAACTGGGTGGCTTTATCATCTTTAGTAGGATTAGGTGACAAGTCGGTCGAGGTGGCCGCAAGCGGTAGTGCAGCATCCATGATACCCAATGGTTAGAATCCTAACCCCACCTGAAAGGGGTTGTGGCCAGTTGAGATATGAAGGTATCGGGTGAAGCTATGATGAACATATGGAAGACTCTCATCCCATGTGCGGGGGTTCTTGGAATTGTACATGTGCAAGATATGCATGATCATCCGATTGATGAATTCTATTTGGCCGTCTATTTGGGGTTGGAAGGTAGTGGATTTTGTGAGCTTGGTGTCCAACAGTGACCAGAGGCTTGACCAAAATGTGTTGAGGAACAAATTGTCCCAATATAAGACAAAGGTTTGTGGGATTCCAAAATGTACCCATACTCGTTCAAACAAGAGCTTGGAAATGGCCTCTACTGTGATGCTCTTCTTGCAGGTGGCCATAATCGCCATTTTGGAAAAGCAATCAACAACCACAAAAACATAGTCATTTACCCTCTTGGTGGATGAAAGGCCCAACATGTAGTCTATTGAGATGGATTCCCATGGCCTATCAGGAGTACGCATACCCCCAGGCCTTGTTTCTTAGTGGTCGGTTTGGGAATAGTGTAGGCCGTGCAGGACCTGATATACTTGCTGACATCTTGTCGAGGATTCGACCAGTTAAAATATTTTTGTAGGACCGCCACTGTCTTTTCGATGCCAAAGTGTCCTGCAACCCAACTGTAGTTGGATTCCCAAATCATCTTCATTTTCTCACTTGATGGAACACAGAGATGGACCAAATGGCACAACATCCCATCCTGAAGATGTAAATTAGAGACAACTGATTTTGCACCCAACATTTGGTAGGTGGTGGCAAAGCCAGGGTCTATCTAATAGAGGTGGGGCCATCCAGAGGTCTCATGGATGCAAGATTCTAGCATCATGGTGAGTGTCGCGAATGGAGGTCAGATGTGGCAATCAGCGACATGGTTGGTACTTCATGTTTTATACTTGATGTAGGTGGAACTACTGCAAGTATGTGGACCACATCTGATGGAGGTCATTTTTCAATTTTCCTTGTGTCTGCATGAATTGTAGTGACTTATGATCAGTGTGGATGTATGTCTCCTTCCCAGAATGTAATGTCTCCACTAGGGGTTGTCTTGCACAATGGAGTACATTTATTTTTTGTAAGTAGGGTACTAACGAACATCATCTGATAATGTCTCACTATGATAGGCCAAGGGGTGGTCATGCTAAGTGCGGATGATGCCCACAACATAGTCTGAAGCATATGTCTTGATCTCAAAGGGCTGATGCAGGTCCAGTAATGAAAGTACTGGGGTTGAGCATCACAAGTTTTTCTTCAAATCATCGAATTCTTGTTGTTGGGACAAACCCCACACAAATGTTTTCTTACCACCACCCCCAATTACTTGGCTGAGGGCCCATGCAATATGGGAGAATCCCAACATGAACCTGCAATAGAAATTGGCAAGGCCCAAGAAGCTTCGAAGCTCAGTGAGTGTGGTTGGGGCTGGCTAGTCACGAATGACCTGGATCTTGGTTGGATCCACATGCACACAATGTTGATCAATGATGTATCCTAGGTAATGGACCTTTTCCATGTCAAAGGAGAATTTTTCCAAGTTGGCATATAGCTTCTGTTGTCGCAGGGTGTGTAGAACCTGTTGAATATGCTGCAAGTGTTCCTTCCAAGTCTTGTTGTAGATGAGGATGTCATCTAGATACACCAATAAAACATTATTGGTGAAAGGTCACGGGATATCATCCATCATACTCATGAAATTTGTTGGAGAATTTGTCAAACCAAAGGGCATGAACAACCATTCAAAAAGACCTTCTTTTGACTTGAAGGCAGTATTCCATACATCTATTTGTTCTATTGGGACCTAGTCATAGCCAGACTTTAGATAAATATTACTGAAGTATTTGGGCCCTGTGATTTGATCAAGGAGGTCATCGATTCGGGGAATCGGGTACCGGTTCCTGAATGTGATTTTATTTAGGCCCGGTAATCAATGCAGAGTCTCCATGTCCATCCCACAAGGTGATGAGCTGGGATGAATGTGCCCCTTGTGGAGAAGTTCTTGGATCTGTCGCTTGATCTCCTCATTCTCTAACATAGAGTGATAGTATACTATCCCATTGGGTAGTGGTGCATCGGGGGTCAGATCAATGGGATGCTTGACCTAAAAGTGCATAGGTACCTCGGTAGGTGAGGAGAATATATATGTGTATTCTTACATGACCTTATCCACTTTCTTCTTCTATGTGGAGAGGTCGGTTGCTGAGGCCCTAGATGTGGCTACAATATTTCACTCACTATGAGAGTGAATCATGAAGAAGAAAAACTTCCCCATCTGAGAGATGACCTTCCTGCATTGCTTGACAGAGATCAAGGGAATAGCACTAGGTGGGACTGCCTCACGTATCCTGTACAATTTCCTGTCCAGAGTAATAATAAAACTGCGAGGCCTAGACTCATATACAACATGATGTTTCCATAAATAAGGTTGGACCAAAATAAAATTACAAACTTAGAAACATCACACAATACCTCGTCTTTAAAGGGCTTGATGTTGTACGATAGGTGACACTGTTGGTTGACGTAGAGATCACTTCCTTGGAGAAGCCATCCAATGATGTAGGGCTACGGGTGTGATGTTGTCGGTAGGGCTAGATGGTTGATGAGCTCTTCTGAGATGAGCTTCTACTGGCTACTTCTATCAATGATGAAGTGTAGTGGGGATCCTTTCACCCACATCTGTGAATGAAAGAGGCAATATCCTTCCTCTGGCTCATCTAGATAATCGGGCTGGATCTTAGTGGTAGAAACGATGGCACTAGGTTCCGCATCAATGATCTGTCTCCCCCTTTCTGGTTCTGACTCAGAGTCAGAACCCACACCTAATTCAGAGGTTTTCACCTCAACGACCAACAAATTCCTTGAGCAACAATCAACAGTGTTATGCCAGGGGCTCTTATGGAAGTCACACCACTTCCTGATATCTTTTTTTGTCTTTCTGGTGTCCTTACTTGATTGGGGCTTGGACTAGTTGTCCTGAGGTTGTCCATATTTTCTCGGTCCTTTTTTCTATGGATTGGGGCTGCCCTTTCCTTGCTTTTGCTGTGAGGGGTTCCCAAGCCCAAATTGTCGCACCATTTTCTTAAGCTTCTTCTCAATCATGACGACATATCGATAGGTCACGCCCAAGGATGAGATGTCCACAAACTCCATTCTAGTATAGATGTATCTATGCGTACCACATCCATACTTGAGCACTAGATGTCACTCAGAATATTTGATACCCAACTTGGTGCTCAAGGTATGGAAGATATTTGTGAACAGTGGCACTTCTTGGTCTCTTTCCTGCCACAGTGTGGTCCATTTTTGTATACAGGTCATCATAACTTTCGACAGGGTAGTATTGTTCCTTAATAGAATACTTGAAGGACTTTGAGGTGACCTTGAATGTAAATAATGAGGGTTCCCTTGTTTCCTTTTTCTCACAGAAAGTTTCCCACCAATATTTGACTTGGGGAATGACTTTGAGGAGCAAAAAAATAATCTTCTCTCTATTCGAAAAGTTATGGACAAAAAAATACCCTTCTAGTAGATTCAACAATTTGTCTACAACATATGTGTCTATATGAACTTCAAATATAGGAATGTCAAAGTTGATTTGTACCTTGAATGGGGCAGCTCCTCCGCTCGAGGAATATGCATCGCCTATTGGTAGTCGCCGAAGGATTTATGCAAAACTATCCATCATCGCATTCCTATGTTGCATGAGGAATTCTTCAAGAAACATTTTGAAAGGATCTCTTGTCTTGTCATATTTATTTTATCCTTCCATGAGAGGTTTCTTGGGTGTGCGAGAGATTTTTTCCTTAAGAGAAACAAGCTCGAGACCCAATTATTTGTACCCTGACCTCATCAGGGACATGCATTAAGAATGACAAGGAGCAGGCCAATACGATACCACTGATCTGGATTTTATGAGTAGAATGAAATGAACACAGATTATTATTATGCTTGACATAGAATAACAAAGATACAGTAAAATTGGCTTCTATTCAATAAGGAAATATGATGAAATTGTAAAATGCAGCGAAAAACAAGCTTGCTAGAATGGTGACGACTTATCTTTCAGAAGAGATGTGAAGGTTGCACTGATTCGCAAGAATATTATTACAATGAGGCTCTCAAATCCTTTTTTTACAATAAACATGAATTCCAAAACCTTAGACATCCAAAAACATAACCCTAGGAGATGAAGCGTCAAAAGTCATGTGGGACCTGTTGGGGTAAGCTAGTACATCAACTTCCTGGGGTCGTAACTTTTGCATACGATCTTCGTTTTAGGTGCACGAAATCTCGTTGGAAATATCTATCTAAGGACTACACATGTTGTCGTAAAACTATAACATTTTTAATAGTCTAATTGTGGCGAGCCCTAAAAACACTGTTTAGGGCCTCAAAACGGCCTCGGAAGTCGGGGACTCGAAAACTAAGAAAAAACTTCCAAAATTCCAAACTACCAAAATGAACCAGTTTGAATAGGTGGGAGGCCACCAAAATCCATCTGGATCAAGATTGATATTGGCTTATGCATGTTCTAAGAAATTCAAAGTATATCAGATGGATGTAAAATCATCCTTCCTAAATGGAGAACTAGAAGAAGAAGTCTACAACGAACAACCATTAGGATTTATACTATCAGAAAAGGAATATTATGTTTGTATATTGAAGAAGACATTGTATGGAATCAAACAAGCCCCTAGAGCATCGTATTCAATATTGGACAGGTATCTACAACAACAAGGGTTCAAGAAAGGAAATGCAGACAACAATATCTACATAAAGGCAAATCAAGATAGTATATTGATAATTAAATTTTATGTTGATGACATTATTTTTGCAAGTGATGATGACAGGATGAGTCAGAAATTTGCTAAAGACATGCTGGATGAATTGAAAATGTCATTATTGGGTGAGTTTTCTTTCTTTTTTGGACTTCGCATATGTCAACAAGATACAAGTATTTTCATCTCCCAGACCAAGTATATCAAAGAAATGTTAAAGAAGTTTGGAATGGTAGATTGCAAGGCCATAAGTACTCCCATACAGACCAATTGCAAATTGAGAAAAATGATATATCCAAGGATGCAGATCAAAGACTCTACAGATCATTGCTTGTAGAACGACTTTTCATTCTTCATTGCTATACTGATCTTTCTTTCTTATCCATGTCATTTTCTGAGGTTCTTGTCTGTGACTGTTGTTATTTTTTTGAGGTTCTTTAGGAGGGACTGTCATTCTACAATTTTTGGCCATGTGTCCACAATTGTTACATTTGTAACATTCCACTTCAGTGGTCATAGATTCAAACCTGTTGTAACTTCTTTTTTATTTTTCACTAGGTCTTCTTGATTAACCACTTTGTGTATGACTCTCAAAGTTGTTATTGTTCCTATTGTTAGCTCTGCAACTCACAGCTTTATGTCCATAATTATTACATGCATAACATAAACCAAAAAATATAGTTTGATACCTAGGAGTTGAAGATATTCTGAAAGAAGGTGATCTTATCAATCCTTCTTCTTTTTGAGGCCTATCTGTCTATTGTTGATTCTGAAATCTGAATCTTCTCGGTGGAGGAGTGTCCTTGTAATCTTCCTTGTATATCTTCCTATCCCCTTTGTTTGTTTTTGCATAGCTTTTTGGATTTATTTCTTGCTTTGTTGTTTTGGAACTTGATCCTTTTTCTGTCTGATTGTATCCAAGTCTAGACTTGTCAAGATGATATTTTTGACTGTTGATAATGTCATCCATAACTTTTGAGTTATTTTGCATATTTTTCTTTTTAATATCCTTTCTTAGTGTGACAATCTCTTATTCTAAGTTTCCAATGATCGTTTCCTTTTCTTCTAGTTGTTCTTTGAGTGCTTATTCAATTCTTTTATCATGTTCTCTTTGAACCTTCAATCTTGTGATCATTTTTTCTATTTCTCAAGCGTCCTTTTTCTTGTCTCGTTCTGCTTGTAGTTTCTTGTTTTTCTTCTTTTCTCTTTTGATAACTTCTATGGAACACGTTAATAATTCTCGATAGTCAACTTCTACCTCTTCAATTTAGTCTTTGACTTCTTCATATCCTTCTTCGAATTCTTCATATTCTTATTCGGAGTCTTCTTTGTCAGAATCTTTTACTACGATGAATAGAACTCTTCCTGTCTCACTATCACTGATTTCATCTTCATTTGATGATGATATGTCTTCTTTGATGCATAAGCTTTTCTTGGAATCTTTCTTTGTAGTTCTTTTTCCTTTATATGTGTGTTTTCCTTTTGAGTAACCTTCATCATTTCTCTTTTTCTTATGAGCACATTTGTTAGAAAAATGACCAATACCATCACAATTAAAACAAATTAAAGAAGCTTACCTCTATACCTACCATCGGTTCCCTTGTTCAGTCTTTTGACGAAGTTGGCCACTTATTCATCATATTTCGAGACGTCGTTGCTATTGTTATATTCTTCTTGTTACTTTTTATTTTTCTTTGATATTTTGGATGCTTTGAAGGCTACTTCTTTTACATCTAGATTTTCATGTTTAATTCTCATTTCATATGCTGTGAAGATTTCATGCAGTTCATCCATGCTTATTGAGTTTGGATCCGATATTTCTTCTAGTGTTGATATCTTAGGTTTGAATCTCATAGGAAGAGATCTTAATACCTTTTGAACAGTTACATATTCTTCGATTTATTCTCTCAATCCTATGATTGCATTCACTATTTCATCAACTCTTAAGAAGTAGGTTGCAATACTCTCATCTTCCTTCATTTTTAGTTGTTCAAACTAACCTCTATAAGTTTGAAGTTTTGCTTCTTTGACTTTTGTATCTCCATAAATATTTCGAAGATTGTCCCAAATATTTTTAGCGGATTTACAATGTGAAACTTTGGGGAATATTGTTTCACTGAGACCATTCAAAAGTGCATTTGTAGCTTTGGAATTATTTTGACCAAGTTTCACTGCTTTGTCATTTGTTGGTGGAACTGCTGGTACTGTGTATCCATATACAATTGATTGCCAAATTTCAAACCCCTGTGCTTGTATATATGTGTTCATCCTTATGCTCCAAAAAGAATACTTATGTCCATAAAAGTGTGGTATTCCATTTTTATATGAGTTGGTACTCTCCATGATATACCTTTTAGTGGTTAAACTGATTTTTGAAGGAACTTTATCTAACACCAATTGTTAGATTTACTAAGAGGGGGGGTGAATCGGTAATAGCGTAATTATAATATTTTTTCTCCAAATAATCCAAGTTTTATATCAATGTAGAATTATTATCCAATAATGAGCAATAAGAAATGAAAAATCACACACATACACAGTACACCAGTGTTTTACGTGGAAACCCAAATCGGGAGAAAACCACAGAATGTTTTTTCTTATATGTCTTGAAGAATTACATTCATTGGAAGCACCAACTTCCTTTGTTTTTCGGCTACAACTAGAAGGAGGCTCCAACCCCCTAGTTTCTCAAGCTACAACCCGAGGGAATATTCAACTCCCTAATTCTCTAGCTACAACCAGAAGGAGGCTACAACCCCCTAAGTTCTCCAACTACAATCGGAAGGTGGCTACAACCACTTTTCCTTACCCCATTCAACTGCCCTAAAGTAGAAGCAGAATGATAGAACCAATGTCACACTATCACTATGAGATATACCACTGTAAACCTGAACCATGCATCAACCTGTACCTAAACCTGTAATCAACCTTTACCATAAACAAGTGCATCAACCATGCACCAACTTGTACCATAAACAAGTGCATCAACCATGCACCAACTTGTACCAAACAATCTGTAATCAACCTGTACCATAAACAAGTGAAACCAGCCATGTTCCAAGTATGTACCAATCATGTGTCAACTAAGCATCAACTATTACTCATCAATATGTACCAACATCATCAATTTTACACCTCATGTATGTGCCAACTCATCAACTACTTGTCTCAACCATGTACCCAACTTGTACCTCAACCAAAAGACCTCATCAATTTCATCATCCAAATATGATTTATAACTCTATAATAAACCTAGTGTATGTGATCACATATCTGCAAACCTTTCTTAACTTTAAACAACAAGAGACTATCATTTACATCAAACTTTTCTTTAGTCTCACATGACTAGTTTTGAATTAGTCAACAACCCTGACTTGAAATAATCATAACTTTGTACCTGTAATGAATAAATATATGAAACTTATAAACAATGTTATTCAGTGCTTTTAATGCAATTCCTCCAGGTGTCACTACTTGGAACCTCTCAGAAAATTAGTTATATAAAAAATGGCATACCTTGTTGAATTGTGGCTTATTCTAGAGAGTGACCTTGTAGAGCAGGCCCCGCACGAAATATTTGTTGAATCAATATGAAACTATTACAAAAAATAATACAGACTATACTATAACCAACACATTTTTTCTTACTGAATTTGGATCTATTATGAAGAAGTTATGATGTTTTTACCCGAAACACTTGTTTTTGACTAGTTTCGGGACTAGCCACAAACCCTATTTTCCACGGAGTGTAACTCCAAACATAAAACGACCCACAAGCTCAATTTTTTACCACGGATACTTGGATATGTTTTCTCAATGGCATAGAAATTTTACGGTCTAAATCATTCTATAAAAAACATTATTGCGAAAATGGTGAGATGAACTGTAAATAACATACCTTAGAAACCATCATCAAAAGAATTTATCCCTCCTTGAATTTCGGCCTTATTTTCTTCACCTTCCCTCAGAAATTCGGCTTAGATATCCTTTGGTTACCTCATACACCTATAGTTATTCAATATTCTCAAGTGTGTTTTAAATTATAGAGCTTTTCCTCTTATTTATACTCTCCAAGTAGCTTCCTTAAAAACATCTTCTAGGTCACTTTTCCCACTTTCCTTATTTTAGGGTTAACCCACTTCTAATTTCTCCATTAAATTTATTATTTAAATAATTTATTTTTTATTCAATTTGAATTATAGTGCACTCATCACTTAACTTTATTATTTACCTTTAAAAACTCTTAAACCACTTTGACTACTTTGACCTTTTGGGGCTTCTATATGACATATGTGGGTCCTCCAACTTTGTAAGGCCATAACTCTCAAACCGTGAGGAGTTATGTGACGTTCCACATACCCCCAGAAATGGAATGACATGTACTATCCATATAGAATAGTATTACCTAAAAATATATCAAAAATCACACTGTTATCCATCAAACAAACTTGGGTCCATTACCCAAACCTGGGTTCTCTAACTTCTCATGGCCATAACTCTCTAATAGTGAGGAGTTATGTGACATTCCACATAGCACGAGAAATGGAATGAAAATAACTATCCATCTAGGATATTTTTACTAACATAATCAATGGCATTCATCTCATTATTCCACAAATAATCATGGGTTCTCTAACCATACTTCTAGGATAACTCAATTCTCAAAGAATCTTCCCGTGAGGGCTTTCACCATAAGGGGACCACTTTGGAGTTCATCCATTTCTACTTATTATCAACCCTGACAAGACAATAACGAGTCATCTTTACATCAAACAATCTTTAGTCCATTACCCAACCTTTGTGCTACAGGGCTTTCTTCAAGGGTTGACATCAATGACAACCAACCTTAATCAACAATCTCCCCCTTTGGCATTGATGGCAACACTCTAATGCAATACTTAAATCATATCACTCATTCTCCCCATAAGACCATTCCTCTGTCCTCTGTATATTATCAATATTCTCCCCCTAGAACCATGCCTCTATCCTCTACCTCTGTCCTCTGCATCTGATAAATATCTCCCCTTTTGTCATCAATGGAAAAGGTATCTTTCCATCTGGGGTTACTCCCCTTGAATGAACTGTCCTCTTATGGTGCTTCCTCGTGTAAATCTAAGACATATAAGATAAGTATTCAAAAAGAATTAATTTTGGAGTAGAAATAACTCCAAGTCTCTGGCGAAGATAGTCTAAGGATTCTCGTGGAAGTGGTTTTGTCAAGATGTCTGCCACTTGTTCTTTTATGCCCACATACTCAACTCTGATGTTATTTTCTGCAACCTTCTCCCATAGAAAGTGATACTTAATTGGAATGTTCTTCATCTTGGAGTGCATCACCGAGTTCTTCAAGATATCGATGGTGCTTCTATTATCGCAATAGATTGGAATGGACTCATCATACTCAACCTGTATATCTGTCAGAGTTTGTTTCATCCAAATAACCTGTGTACAACATGATGCTGCTGCAATATACTCTACCTCGGTTGTAGATAAAGATATTGATGATTTTGTCTTGCTTAGACATGATACTAAACACTCACCCAAGTAGAACGTTGCTCCATTAGCGCTTTGTCGGTCATCAATACAACCTGCCCAATCTTTATCTGTGTAGGAAATAAGTGATAGATCATTTCCTTTTGGATACCATAATCCAAACTCTTTTGTTCCTTTGAGATATCTGAAAATCCTCTTCACTTCTAACACATGTGACATCTTTGGTGCTGCTTGAAATCGTGCCACCTGTCCAACTGCCTGCATTACATCTGGTCTGGATGTTGTCACATATAGTAGGTTGCCAATCATTGACCTGTATTGCCTCTGATCTGTAGACTTCGAATCATCATCTTTTCTCAACTTGCAACTGGTTTGCATGGGAGTGATAATTGGTTTGCAATCTTCCATTCCAAACCTATTTAGAATTTCTCTGATATACTTGGTTTGAGAAATAAATATTCCTTGGTTTCTTTGACGTATTTGAAGTCCTGAAAAGAAGGATAGTTATCCAAGTAATGACATTTCAAATTCATTATACATATCTTTTGCAAATTTATGGCTTAACCTGTCATCATCACTACCAAAAATAATATCATCAACATAAATTCAATTAATAAAGTATTACCTTCACTTACCTTGATGTACAGGTTATTGTCTGCACTTCCTTTTCTAAACCTTGCATGTTGCAGATACTTATCCGGTCTAGAGTACCATGCTCTAAGAGCCTGTTTTAGACCATACAAGGCCTTCTTTAATTTACACACATAATATGCATTCTTTGACAACTTAAATCCTTGTCGTTGTTTAATGTAGACTTATTCTTCAAGTTCCCCATTCAGAAAAGATGATTTTACGTCCATCTGATATACTTTAACATTTTTGGAGCATGCATAGGCTAAAAGCAACCGGATTGCTTCCATTCTGGAAACTGGGGAAAATGTCTCTTCCAAGTCGATTCCTTCAATCTCTGCATATCCTTTACATACCAATCTAGCTTTGTTCCCTATAACTTGTCCATATTAATTTAATTTATTCTTGAAAACCCATTTTGTGTTGATCACATTCTTATTCTTTGGTCTTGGAACCAGTTCCCAAGTGTCATTTTTCTCTATTTGATCAAGTTCTTCATTCATGGCCTTATTCCAAAATTCATCCTTGTTGGTTTCTTCAAAACAGTTTGGTTCAATTGTAGATAAGAGTGCTAGGTGTGTTTGTTCTGGTGAACAGATTTTTCTTCTACTCTCAACTCATGAATCTTTGTTTCCAATAATCTGATTTGAAGGATGATTCTTATGTACTCATTTTCTAGGTGTCTTTGGAAATACTTTCTCTTCTGTTTCTGACAGATTCTCTTCATCTTCCTCTTCTACTTCATCTTCCGCTTCTTCTTCTTCTTTAAAAATATGTTCCATTGATTTGTTTTCTTCTTCCTTTGATTCTGGTCTGCTTGTTTCATCAATTGTTACGTTGATGCTTTCCACAAATTTGTTCAATCTTAGATTGCAACACTTGTATTCTTTCCTTGTACTTGAGTAACCAACAAGTACTCCTTTGTCCACAAGAGAGTCAAACTTTCCCATTCTACCATCTTCTCTTTTGATGTAATTTTTTCTTCCAAAAACTCTGAAGTGCTTCACATTTTTTGTCTTCCTTTCCATAGATCGTAGGGATTTTTATCAATGTTGTTTCTAAGAATTACTTTGTTTTGAATGTGAACTATTGTATGCATTGCCTGTGTCCAAAATATATCTGTCAATTCAGAATACATTATCATTGTTCGAGACATTTCCTGTACTTTCCTGTTCTTTCTTTCAACAACTCCATTCTGTTAAGGTGTCCTAGCAACAGAAAAATTCCTTTTTATTCCATGACTGATGCAGTAGTCCATAAATTTATTTGAAGTGAACTCTCCTCCATTATCAGATCTCAAGTATTTCATTCTTGAAGCCATCTCATTTTCAACCATTTCCTTGTAGATATTGAAGTTTTCAAAATATTCTGACTTGTTCTTGAGAAAGAAAACTGCAGTCATTCTTGTATAGTCATCAACTAATAACATAAAGTATCTCTCACCGTTTAAGCCCTTTGTTGTAGTTGGTCCAACTAGATCATTATGCACAATTTCCAGTGATCTTGTTGTTGAATATTCCTTTGATTTGAACATGGTCTTTGTTTTCTTTCCTTGTTGGCAATTCTTGCATAAAGTGTTGGTTGGTTTCGTGATCTGGGGCATTTATCTGACTTCTTCTCTTTTGCTAACTTTGAAAAGGTTATCAAAATGCATGTGTGTAATATACCAGATATAAAAAGTATGAATAACATAAATAAAATGCTAGAAATGGCAGAATACCAACAATATAACCAGAACAATCACCACAATAAAACTAAAATGATATAAGAATCACAACATAAATAACACTTTGATTCTGAGAGAAATGTTTACGAGCCTCTTTGAGGAAACCTCCAGTAGAGTAGAGATCTATTACAATAATCTCCAAGATAGGGTTCTCATACCCTTGACTCCTATTTATACTAAATATGTCTATCAAAAGAAGCATCTAAAGGAAGATCCTTCTAGAAGTGAAAGATTATATTAGGTCTTCCTACATTCGACTTATTCTATTTTATTGCAAGGACTTATTAATATTGACCTTTATTACATCTAAATATATTTTTCTACCTATGTGCGAGTTAGGACCCTAACATGTCCTCCTCCTTAAAAACAACCTTTTCCTCAAGGCTTGAGATGTGGAAATTGTTGCAGAATGGTAGCTGGTTCCCAAGTGGCATCTGTTGGAGTTGTATCTTTCCACTAGGCTAACACTTCCTTGATAGTTATCTGACATAGGCAATGCTCACGCTGGTCCAAAACTGCTTGTGGTAGTAGCCAAATGGATCCTTCTTCGGATAACTCGGGAAGGTTGGCTTGAATTTGGCACTTAGTTCCCATCACCTTCTTTAAGCATGAAACATGAAAAACAGGATGTATCTTTGAATCACTAGGAAAATATAATTGATAGGCAACCTATCCCACATGCTTGAGAATGGTATAAGGACCATAAAATTTGGGCGCTAGCTTCTGACAATGCTTGGCCTTGAGGGAATTTTGCTTGTAAGGTTGCAGTCGAAGAAACACCTGATCCTCTTCTACAAATTGACATTCAGAGTGACCTTGATCTGCTTGTTGCTTCATGCGATTCTGTGTCATGACCAAGCTCTCTTTGAGGGTACGAATAATAGACTCTCGAACTGTAAGTGTTTGGTTACCCGCCTAGACCTTCGAGAAAAAAAGTAAGTATGAGATAACTGAAGGTGGCTTCTGTCCATATACCACTTCAAAAGGAGTCATGCGTGTAGCTATATGGTATGAACTGTTGTACCACCATTCATCTAGGGGTAACCATTAAGCCCACTGATTTTTCTTTTCCAAGGAAAAACACCTCAAATATGTTTCCAAACACTTGTTGACAACTTCCATTTGACCATTAGTCTGGGGATGATAAGTTGTGTTGAGATGCAATTGGGTGCCTTGTATCTTGAACAGTTCTTGCCAAAAATTGCTTGTGAAAGTTGGGTCACGATAAAAAACAATAGAGTGTGGCATGCCATGAAGCTTGAACACCTGACCCATGAAAATTTGAGCCACCGTGGATGTTGTAAACAGGTGTTGAAGAGCGCAAAAATGAGCATACTTAGAAAGGCGATCAACAACCACCATGATGACTGATTTATTTCCCGATTTGGGTAAGCCTGTAGTAAAATCCATAGAGATATCCCTCCAAATAGCAGGTGCAATCAGAAGTGGTTGTAGTGTGCCCAAAGATTTGACTATCTCTCCCTTGTTGCGTTCACACACATCACATGCAGTGACAAAATTACGATATTCCTATTTCATACCATCCCAGAAAAAATAACGTTTGACCCTGTCATAGGTTTTGGTGAGCCCGAAGTGCATAGATGTGGGTGTAGCATGAAGCTCAGAAAGTACCGTGGATTGACGTACTCTTGGCTCAGAGAGTATATGGAGAACTCGATCCACATTAGCAAGATAGTTTGTCCAAGTTTTTCTATAGATGAGGATATATTCGAAGAAAACTAAGACAAAATGACGTAGAAAAGGACAGAAGACATGATTCATGAGTCTTTGGAAGGTGAAGGGGGCACTACACAAGCCAAAGGGCATGAAAAAAAACTCATAGTGGCCCTCATGAGTTCTAAAGGCAGTCTTGGGAATGTATTCCTCTTTCATATGTATCTGGTGGTAGCCCGAACAATGATCAAGTTCAGTAAAGAATTGGGCGCCACTCCATTCATCCAAGAGATCATCAATGACATGAATGGGAAATTTGTCTTTAATGGTAAGTTTTTTGAGGGCACGACAATCAGGACCCATTCGCCAATAACCTTCTTTCTTCAGGACCATGACTACCAGAGAAGAGTAGGGGCTCGTACTAGGGCAGATATCGCCTGCATTAAGGAGTTCCTAGACCATTTTCTCAATTTCATTTTTTAGGAAAAGGGGTGACAATACAGGCGGATATTGGTAGGAAGGATTATGGGTACAAGGGGAATGGAGTGATCATGAACACCACGGGAAGGAGGGAGTCCCTGGAGAGTGGAAAATACCACATGATGTTTAGAAAGTATGGCTTGGAGGTATTACGGCACCAAGGGTGTCTCTGTTTCTTGTATGGCATGGAGTTGGGCAATAACACTAGAATGACCTTTTTTTAGCATATTTTCCATGTGATGGGAACTAATGATATTAGGTGAACCGATGGTGATGCCTTGGAACTTATATTGGTGTCCCTCTTGGTAAAATTGCATGGTTAATTCCATAAAATCCATGAGAATGTGACCCAAAGTCCTTATCCAGTCTACACCCAACACAATGTCACAACTACTCATGTCGATAGAAAACATATGACATTTCAGGTGGTAGTCACCAATTTGGAGATGCACATTTTCACAACGCCCTCTACATTTCATGAAGCCACCATTGGCAATCATGATTTGGAAATTATTGATGG
>JASDQU010210596.1:36905-49025 GCA_032191745.1 Picea mariana
CTTACTGTACTTGCTGTCACAATTAAAGCATAAACCTTTTTCTTTTCTTTCCTCCAATTGTTAAGGTGTCAACCTTGTAGGTTGAGGTGTTTTAGGAGAAGGAGCATTGTTCTCTCTATAGATGTTAGGATAGGTCCTTCTAGTAGCCATAGCCATATTTTTACTTTCAACATTTATTGCCACCTTAATTACATTCTCCAATGATTTGGGTTTCCAAAGGCGAACCTCATGTTGAATGCTATCCTTTAAATTTCCTATGAATACATCAATCAAGTGCTCATCTAGAATATCAGTTACCTTTATATTCAATCTTTAGAAGTTCTCAATGTGCTCGGTAACTAAACCCTTTTGCTTGAGATTTATCAATTGGCTAAAGAAGGTATTTCTCCTTGTATCCTCATAGTGTGCTATCATTTCTTCCACGAAAATTGTCCAAGTGATGAGTGATTTACGAGAACAATGCCATCGATACCATACAAATTGATTAGGTTCTAAATATAAAGAAGCAATTCGTACCTTTTGTGTATGTAGAACATTATGGAGATCAAAGAATTGCTCCATCTGAAGTATTCATGTGATTGGGTCCTTGCCATCAAACTTCCTCATATAAATATTAGGAACATGGTTGGTATTCAAACCAAAGTTGGAGTTTCTCCATTCTTGATTCACCTTCCTTGTGTCCTCATCATGAATTTCATGGGATGCATTTTCACTTTCAGGTGTCTTCTTTGTTACAAAATTTTTCAATACTTCCNAGCTTCCATTGAATCCATCTTCTTTTGTAGTTCATTTATGTCCCTATGAATTTCTCCACCTTCTTCAAGAGTCCAATTAAGATTTTCTGGAGGCTTATTTGGTGTAGAAGGTCCCTTTTTTGGTGGCATGTTGGCCAAGTATCACTTTTGAATCTTGATTTTGAGGCAGTTCTGCTAGACAATATTTATTTTGTTCTATCTCCCAATTTTTGGCCGTTATAGGTATGAAACTTTCTTTTAGGTAGTTCTTTGATATTTCTTCTCTGCAATGCCACAGGTCTGATCAAAATTGGATGTGTCAAGTGGAATTTGCGGTAACTTCCTCACAACTTGCCGATTTTTGGACTTTCTAGGAGATCTCACTTGTATAGTATGCCCCACACAAAATAATTGATATAAAATTCTAAAATGTGTGCCCAAAATACTACAGACCATCCAGGATCCAATGAAACTAGTCCCACTCAATTTGGATACTCTAGCAAGAAGTTATGATTTTTTTACCTGGAACACCTTATTGAGACTAGTCAATAGGACTAGTCAGATACCCTATCTTACGCAAGGTGTATATACAAATTTAAGATGACCCAGAAGCTTAAAATTTTAACATAGATACCTTACTTATTTATGTAAATGTCCTCTAGATTTCAAGGTATGAAATGCTACAGAAACTGTTTTATAGTGAAAATTATGCAATGACTCATTTCAGTATGATTCTAGAACCCTATCTTGTACAGGCTGTATCTCCGAAATTATAAGGCCTCAAGAGCTGAATTTTTAACCCAACGTACCTTGATTCATCTACTAAATATATTCCAAGACGTTCCTTCTGAAACATTGTAGAAAAAAAGTTATAGTGAAAATTCCACGATGTCTTAGATGTAGCAGTGAAACCCCAAGACCTTGAGCTCTGATACCATATGTTAAGAACCAAATATCAATATAGCATAGAAAAACCTCAGAAAAAGTACTCAACACCTTGAAAAACATATAATTTCATATGATAAGCCTCTTTGAGGGGGCAACCTCCTTTTACCCCACTTAAACGTTCAAGTACAAGATGATTCAAAATGAAAATGTCTCCTTGGTATATATAGGAGACTAGGAGGTATAATTACAACTAATGGCCTAAAGCCGACATAAATAAAATAACATTACTAATCTAATATGCCCCAATTAAGGGGTAATGAGCCAATATTAGCACTTAACACATGATGACTAATTTATTTCTTGATTTGGGTAATCCTGTAATAAAATCCATAGAGATATCCCTCCAAATAGCAGGTGGAATCGAAAGCAGTTGTAGTGTGCCCGAAGATTTGATTGTTTCTCCCTTGTTGCGTTGGCACACATCACATGCAATGAAAAAATTACAAATTTACTATTTCATACCATCCTAGAAAAAAGAACGTTTGACCCTATCATAGGTTTTGGTGAACCTGGAGTGCCCTGCTGTGGGTGTAGCATGAAGCTCAGAAAGTACCGTGGATTTAAGCTTTGATTGTTTACTTAAATACAAACATTCTTTGTATTTTAGCTCATAATGGAGCCAAGATTACCCTGGGGAAGCTAGAGCATTGGACTGCAATTGTTGGATCAGATGAGAACTTTTGGGATCTTGTCACCATTCCTAGTGAACAGCTTGGAGCCAATCTGGTACAATGAAGGAAAGAGAAAAGAGGGATCCTTTGTCTTCATATTTTCAGGAAAGTGCATCTGCAACCACATTGTCTTTGCCTTTATTGTAAATGATCTCATAATTATATCCAAAGATCTTAGTCACCCATTTTAGTTTCTCTGGGGAGGAAATGTGTTTTTCCAGAAAATACTTGAGGCTTTAATGGTTTTTCTTAATTTGGAAGCCTTGCCCCAATAGATAAGGGCGACACAGATCAACGACATGAAAAATAGCCAAAATTTTCTTTTCATAGATTGATTTTCCTAGATTTCTTTCAGATAGTGTCTTACTGGTAAATGCCAAAGGTTGACCCTCTTGCATAAGGACAGCACCAATTCCTTTCCCTGAAGCATCAAATTCCAAGACTAAGGTCTTTGTGAAATCAGGAAGGGATAGGACTAGAATGGTGCACATGGCCATCTTCAAGGTTTGAAAATATTGAGCAACAGCTAGAGTCCAATTGAAAGAGTTATTTTTTAGGAGAGGAGTGAGAGGTGCTGAAATCTTCCCATAATTCTTAACAAACTTGCGATAATAACTTGTTAAGCCCAAAAATCCACACAATCTTTTGAGAGTCTTTAGGTGAGGCCAGTCTTGCATAGCTTCAATCTTTTTAGGATCCATCCTGACACCATCCTTGCTAACCATATGACCCAAGTACTCTACTTCTAAGGCACCAAAAGCACATTTAGACTGTTTTAGGAAACGTTGGTGCTGAGAGAGTAGATGGAGAACTCGATCCACATGAGCAAGATGGTCTGTCCAGGTTTTTCTATAGATGAGGATATCATCAAAGAAAACTAATAAAAAATGACGTATAAAAGGACATAAGACATGATTCATGAGGCTTTGGAAGGTGGAGGGGGCATTACACAAGCCAAAGGGCATGACCAAAAACTCATAGTGGCCCTCATGAGTTCTAAAGGCAGTATTGGGAATGTTTTCCTATTTCATACGTATCTAGTGGTAGCCCAAACAAAGATCATGTTTAGTAAAGAATTGGGCACCACTCAATTCATCTAGGAGGTCATCAATGACAGGAATGGGAAATTTGTCTTTAATGGTAAGTTTGCTGATGGAACGGAAGTCAGGACACATTCGCTAAGAACCTTCTTTCTTCAGGACCATGACCACGGGAGAAGAGTAGGGGCTCGTACTAGGGCAGATAATGCCTGCATTAATGAGTAAGGATATTGGGAGGAAGGATTCTGGGTACAAGGGGAATGGAGTGATCATGAACACCACAAGAAGGAGGGAGTCCCTGGTCGTTTCCACTCCCCAGGGANCCTGGGGAGTGGAAACGACCACTTGATGTTTAGAAAGGATGCCTTGGAGGTCCTGCGGCACCAAGGGTGTCTATGTTTCTTGTATGTCATGAAGTTGGACAATAACAACAAAATGACCTTTTTTGAGAAGCTTTCCCATGCGATGGGAACTAATGATATCAGGTGAACCGACAGTGATGCCTTGAAACTTATATTGGTGGCCCTTCTGGTCAAATTGCATGGTTAATTCCTTAAAATCCAAGAGAATGGGACCCAAAGTCCTTAGCCAGTCTACACCCAACACAATGTCACAACCTCCCATGTCGATAGAAAACATATGGGATTTCAGGTGGTAGTCACCAATTTGGAGACGCACATTTTCACAATGCCCTCCACATTTCATGGAGCCACCATTGGTAATCATGATTTGGAAATTATTGATGGCATGGATGTATCAATGAGTTTCTTGGGCAATGCGACAATGAATAAAATTATGGGTGTTTCCACTATCAACCAGAATGATGACATTTCGATGCTTGATGTAACCGATTAGCCTGAGGGTTTGGGGAGCAGAAAATACAGTGAGAGCATTGAGGGAAATGACCGGTTCTACTTCGGGACGGTCTGAGGGAGGGGTTATGTCAGTGGTTTCAGGTGAATCAGACACAAGTAGAGTTTCAACATCCCCTTCCGAAATATCCTCGGATATGGCCATAAAAATATTTTGTTCCTTACACTTGTGGCCCGTGAAATATTTGTCATCACAATTATAACAAAGGCCTTTGAATTGCCATTCATCCATTTCAAACCTGGTCAATTTTTGGATCTTTAGTGGAGCGGAGGGAGTAGTGGGATTTACTGGTTTAGGGCGAGGGATAAAGGAGGGTTTCTAGTTTTGACAAGATACAATCTGTTGTTCTTATTTATCTCTTTTAGCAGCCTCCACCCAACTTTGAGGCCAAGCCATGAGGACATGGGCCTGAATCTCATCCTTGAGGCCACTGATAAAACACTCTTGGAAAAAGGCATCATACATGCCCTCTATTCGAAAATCCAAGCGCTCAAAGGTAGCTATAAAGTCTTCCACTCTTCTTGATTGTTTCAACTTTGTCAAATGGACCAAATGGTTGGTGTCAGTGTCAAAGCATTCATAAAGATTTGCCAAAAAGTGTGTCCAAGCAATATACCCTTGATGGGAATTTTTTCTCCATTGCCACAATTGCCAACGTTCTTGATCTAGATGGAGAACACCATACCAAAGTTTGGCCAAGTCATTTGTAATGTTGTATAAAGAGAAATAATGATCCATTTGGCTTACCCAACCAGTGGGGTCCGAGCCATCAAATTTGGTCACATCCACCCATGGACGGTGTAGGTCACATTGAAAGTGATGGTGCTGAAAGTTATGGGAATCAGAGGAATGTTCACCTTCAATATGTGGAGGTGAGTCAGAGGAAGGGTTATCTGTAGGGATATGCATCTTAGTGCAGAGTGTCGAAAAGACAGATTCAAGATGGGTGGTCAGGTCTTGTTTGATTTCCTCCATTGAGTACTGCATGGTTGTATTTATGGCAGCAACATTGGCACTGAGTTGTTTCACTTCTTGTTGGGTCTCGGTGAGACTATATTGCAAGGTATTGAAGCAAGCTTCCAAGTCTTGGCTACGGGTCTGGACCATGAGGACGAGGGAATCGAAAAGGGGTGGGTGGGGTAAAAACGTTTTCTGAAGAATGATATGTATGAATGTGATAAGGGTGAAGAGATGAGTCCAATGGAATAGGTCTCAAATAATGGTGAGACAATTTCCAGACTGAAGAATAGTGGAGTGATGAAATTCCCAAATGTTTAAGCAGGAAGAAATGTGTAGTTACTTAGCAACCCGATCACAGTTGTGTGACAATAGATCTTGTCTGTTTTATATTGTTTATGTTTCTGTCCCCAAGGGTTAGGTATTCAAGGGTTCTACAGAAAAGGGTTTTCCCTGTGATATAGCTCTCTAATATACGTGTGGGGTTCAATAGTAGTACTTGGCCCAATATCTCAGGGAACTAACTAAGGAGGATAGACTGTACCCTTAGCTGTACTACCCGACTACCCAGGTACTAGAGAGTATCTTCCTTAGTGTTGTTCTCAGTGGAACTATAGCAGTCAGGCAGCCGATTGGTTTATCTAAAGAGGTATTTAGTAAATCTAGGTCGATCTGTCCATAGGTGTTGTCTGATGCATTACCACTCGAAGGGGTACCAATAGGGGTTACAAGGGTGGCCAAACGATGTGCTCTTAAGAACCACTTGTATTTCCAGTGTGTATGAATCCATCAAACGTGGGTTTATGTGTGTAATGACAGATCTTTGTGGCTTAAATACATCAGAATATGTCTCTACCCTAAAAAAAATTACCCACAATTTCTGCCAAGGAAAGTTCTCTGATACCACTTGTTATATACCAGATATAAAAAGTATGCAGAACAGAAATAAAATGCTAGAAATGAAAGAATAACAACAATATAACCAAAACAATCACCACAATAACACTGAAATGATATAAGAACAACAACATAAAGAACACTTTGATTCTGAGAGCAATGTTCATGGGCCTCTTCGAGGAGGCAACCTCCAATCGAGTAGAGCTCTATTACAACAATCTCCAAGCTAGGGTTCTCATACCCTCGACTCCTATTTATACTAAATATGTTTATCAAAAGATGCATCTAGAGGAAGATACTTATAGAAGCGGAAGCTTCTATTAGGTCTTCTTACATTCGAATTATTCTGTTTTATTGCAAGACCTTATTAATATTGACCTTTATTACATCCGAATATATTTTTCTACCTATGTGTGGGTTAGGACCCTAACAATGTCACCCATTCTTCTATTCCATAGCCAACTTTCATTTTCCTTTCCTAGACAACAAATTTCATTTCCAATTTCACTTAACACATATATACTTTAAAATTTTTGGAGCATGCATAGGCTAAAAGCAACCGGATTGCTTCCATTTTGGAAACTAGGGAAAATGTCTCTTCCAAGTCGATACCTTCAATCTGTGCATATCCTTTACATACTAATCTATCTTTGTTCCTTGTAAATTTTCGATCTTCATTTAATTTAGTCTTGAAAACCCATTTTGTGTCGATCACATTCTTCATCTTTGGTCTTGTAACCAGTTCCCAAGTGTCAATTTTCTCTATTTGATCCAATTCTTCATTCATCGCCTTATTACAAAATTCAACCTTGTTGGCTTCTTCAAAACAGTTTGGTTCAATTAAGAGTGCTAGGTGTGTTTGTTCTGGTGAACGGATTTTTCTTCTAGTCTCAATTCATGCATCTTTGTTTCCAATAATCTAATCTGAAAGATGATTCTTCTATACTCGTTTTCTAGGTGTCTTTGGAGATACTTGTTGAACTTTCTCTTATGTTTCTGTCAGATTCTCTTCATCTTCCTCTTCTACTTCATCTTCTGCTTCTTCTTCTTCAAAAATTTGTTCCATTGATTTGTTTTCTTCTTCCATTGATTCTGGTCTTCCCGTTTCATCAATTGTTACGTTGATGCTTTCGACAATTTTTTTCAATCTTAGATTGTAACACTTGTATTCTTTCCTTGTACTTGAGTATCCAACAAGTACTCCTTTGTCCACACGAGAGTCAAACTTTCCCATTCCGACATCTTCTCTTTTGATGTATCATTTGCTTCCAAAAACTATGAAGTGCTTCACATTTGTTGGTCTTTGTTTCCATAGCTCGTAGGGAGTTTTATCAATGTTGTTTCTAAGCATTAATATATTTTGAATGTGAACTGTTGTATTCACTGCCTATGTCCAAAATATATATTTCAATTTCGAATCCATTAGCATTGTTCGATCCATTTCCTGTACTATCTTGTTCTTTCTTTCAACAACTCCATTCTTTTGAGGTGTCCTAGCAATGAAGAATTGCCTTTTTATTCCATGACTGCTGCAGTAGTCCATAAATTCCTTTGAAGTGAACTATTCTCCATTATCATATCTCAAGCATTTGATTCTTGAAGCCATCTCATTTTAAACCATTTCTTTGTAGATCTTGAAGTTTTCAAAAGCTTCTGACTTGTTCTTGAGAAAGAAAACTACGATCATTCTTGTATAATCATCAACTAATAACATAAAGTATCTCTCACCTTTTAAGACATTTTTTTAGTTGGTCCAACTAGATCAATATGCACAATTTCCAGTGGTCTTGTTGTTGAATATTCCTTTGATTTGAACCTGGTCTTTGTTTTCTTTCCTTGTTGACAATGCTTGCATAAAGTGTTGGTTAGTTTCATGATCTGGGGCATTTCTCTGACTGCTTGTCTTTTGTTGAATTTGAAAAGGTTATCAAAATGCATGTGTGTAATATAATAGACATAAAAAGTATGCATAACATAAATAAAATGCTAGAAATGGCAGAATAACAGCAATATAACCAGAACAATCACCACAATAACATTGAAATTATATAAGAATAACAACATAAATAACACTTTGATTCTGAGAGCAATGTTCATGGGCCTATTCGAGGGAGAAACCTCCAGTCGAGCAGAGCTCTATTACAATAATATCCAAGATAGGGTTCTCATACCCTCGACTCCTATTTATACTAAATATGTCTATCAAAAGAAGCATCTAGAGGAAGATCCTTCTAGAAGCGGAAGCTTCTATTAGGTCTTCTTACATTCGAATTATTCTATTTTATTGCAAGGCCTTATTAATATTGACCTTAATTACATCCGAATATATTGTTCTACCTATGTGTGGGTTAGGACCCTAACATGTCCTCCTCCTTAAAAACAACCTTGTCCTCAAGGCTTGAGATGTGGAAATTGTTGCATAATGGTAGTTGGTTCCCAAGTGGCATCTGTTGGAGATGTATCTTTCCATTGGACTAACACTTCCTTGATAGTTCTCTGACATGGGAGACTCTCATGTTGGTCCAAAACTACTTGTGGTCGTAGCCAAATGGATCCTTCTTCGGCTAACTCGGGAAGGTTGGTTTGAATTTCACACTTACTACCCATCACCTTCTTTAAGAATGAAACATGAAAAATAGGATGTAGCTTTGAATCACTAGGCAAAGATAATTGATAGGCCACCTGTCCCACACGCTTGAGAATGGTATAAGGACCATAAAATTTGGGCGATAGCTTCTGACAATGCTTGACCTTGAGGGAATTTTGCTTGTAAGGTTGCAGTTGAAGAAACACCTGATCCCCTTCTACAAATTAACGTTCAGAGCGACCTTGATCTCCTTGTTGCTTCATGTGATTCTATGCCATGACCAAATTCTATTTGAGGGTATGGAGAATAGCCTCTCAAACTATAAGTGTTTGGTCAACCGTCTGGACCTTCGAGACACCAAGTAAGTATGAGAGAATTGAAGGTGGATTCTGTCCATATACCGCTTCAAAAGGAGTCATGCATGTATTTGTATGGTATGAAGTGTTGTACCACCATTCAGCTAGGGGTAACCATTGAGCCCACTGATTTTTCTTTTATGAGGCTAAACACCTGAAATATGTTTCCAAACACTTGTTGACAACTTTTGTTTGACCGTCAATTTGGGGATGATAAGTTGTTCTTAGTTGCAATTGGGTGCCTTGTAGCTTGAACAGGTCTTGCCAAACATTTCTTGTGAAAGTTGGGTCACGATCAGAAACAATAAAGAGTGGCATGCCATGAAGATTGAAGACCTGATCCATGAAAATTTGAGCAACCACGGATGTTGTAAATGGGTGTTGAAGAGCGCATAAATGAGCATACTTGGAAAGGCAATAAACAACCACCATGATGACTGATTTATTTCCTGATTTGGGTAAGCCTGTAATAAAATCCATAGAGATATCCCTCCAAATAGCATGTGGAATCGGAAGAGGTTGTAGTGTGCCCGAAGATTTGATTGTTTCTCCCTTGTTGCATTGACACACATCACATGCAGCGACAAAATTACAAATTTCATGTTTCATACCTTCCCAGAAAAAAGAACATTTGACCCTGTCATAGGTTTTGGTGAACCCAGAGTGCCCTGCTATGGGTGTAGCAAGAAGCTTAGAAAGTACCATGGATTTAAGCTTTGATTGTTTATTTAAATACAAATGAACTTTGTCTCATGGAGCCAAGAGTACCCTAGGGAAGTTGGAGCATTGGACTACAATTATTGGATCAGATGAGAACTTTTGGGATCTTGTAGCCATTCCTAGCGAACGACTTGGAGCCAATATGGTACAATGAAGAAAAGAGAAAAAAGGGATCCTTTCTCTTCATATTTTCGGGAAAGTGCATCCACAACCACATTATCTTTGCCTTTATTGTAAAATATCTCATAATCATATCCAAAGAGCTTAGTCACCCATTTTTGTTTCTCCAGGGAGGAAATGCGTTGCTCCAGAAAATACTTGAGGCTTTGATGGTATGTCTTAATTTGGAAGCATTGCCCCAATAGATAAGGACGACACAGATCAACGGCATGAAGAATAGCCAAAATTTCCTCTTCATAGATTGGTTTTCCCAGATTTCTTTCAGATATTTGCTTGCTGGTAAATGCCAAAGGTTGACCCTCCTGCATAAGGACAACACCAATTCCTTTCTCTGAAGAATCACATTCCAAGACAAAGGTATTTGTGAAAGCAGGAAGGGCCAGGACTAGAGTGGTGCAAATGGCCATCTTCAAGGTTTGAAAATCTTGAGCAGTGGCTAGAGTCCAATTGAAAGAGTTATTTTTTAGGAGAGGAGTGAGAAGTTCTGCAATCTTCCCATAATTCTTAACAAACTTGTGATAATAACTTGTTAAGCCCAGAAATCCACGCAAGCTTTTGAGAATCTTTGGGTGATGCCAGTCTTTCATAGCTTCAATCTTTTTAGGATCCACCCTGACACCATCCTTGACAACCAGATGACCCAAGTACTCTACTTCTAAGGCGCCAAAAGCACATTTAGACTGTTTCAGGAAAAGTTGGTGCTGAGAGAGTAGATGGAGAACTCGATCCACATGAGCAAGATGTTTTGTCCATGTTTTTCTATAGATGAGGATATCATCAAAGAAAACTAATACAAAATGACGTATAAAAGGACATAAGACATGATTCATGGGGCTTTGGAAGGTGGAGGGGGCATTACAGAAGCCAAAGGGCATGACCAAAAACTCATAGTGTCCCTCATGAGTTCTAAAGGAAGTATTGGTAATGTTTGCCTCTTTCATACGTATCTAGTGGTAGCCCAAACAAAGATCAAGTTTAGTAAAGAATTGGGCACCACTCAATTCATCCAGGAGGTCATCAATGCCAGGAATGGGAAATTTGTCTTTAATGGTAAGTTTGTTGACGACAAGGAAGTAAGGACACATTCACCAAGAACATTCTTTCTTCAGGACCATGACCATAGGAGAAGAGTAGGGGCTTGTACTAGGGTAGATAACGTCTGCATTAAGGAGTTCCTGGACCATTTTCTCAATTTCATTTTTTTAGGAAAAGGGGTGACGATACAGATGGATATCAAGAGGAAGGATTATGGGTATAATAGGAATGGAATGATCATGAACACCATGAGAAGGAGGGAGTCCCTGGGGAGTGGAAAATACCACTTGATGTTTAGAAAGGATGGCTTGGAGGTCTTGCGGCACCGAGGGTGTCTCTGTTTCTTGTATGGCATGGAGCTGGGCAATAACACCATAATGACATTTTTTGAGAAGCTTTCCCATGCGATGGCAGCTAATGATCTCAGGTTAAATGATGGTGATGCCTTGGAACTTATATTGGTGGCCCTCCTGGTCAAATTGCATGGTTAATTCCTTAAAATCCATGATAATGGGACCCAAATTTCTTAGCCAATTTGCACCCAACACAATGTCACAACCGCCCATGTCGATAGAAAACATATCATATTTCAGGTGGTAGTCACCAATTTGGAGACACGCATTTTATCAACGCCCTCCACATTTCATAGAGCCACCATTGGCAATCATGATTTGGAAATTATTGACGGCATGGATGTAGCAATGAGTTTCTTGGGAAATGCGATGATGAATAAAATTATGGGTTCTTCCACTATCAACCAGAATGATGACCCTTCGATGCTTGATGTAACTGATTAGCTTGAGTGTTTGGGGAGTGAAGGAGCCAGTGAGAGCATTGAGGGAAATGACTGGTTCTACTTTGGGAGGGTCTGAGGCAGGGGTTATGTCAGTGGTTTCAGGTGACTTAGACACAAGGGGAGTTTCAGCAAGATACAATATGTTGTGCTTCTTTATCTCTTTTAGTAGCCTCCACCCAACTTTGAGGCTGAGCCATGAGGACATGGGCTCAAATCTCATCCTTGAGGCCACTGATAACACTCTCGGAAAAAGGCATCAGACATGCCCTCTGTCTGAAAATCCAGGTGCTCAAAGGAAGATATAAAGTCTTCCATTGTTCCTGATT
>JASDQU010210597.1:0-14244 GCA_032191745.1 Picea mariana
TGTCAGAAGGTGGGTCTGTTGCAGATCATTTAAATGAATTTAATATGGTTACTAATCAACTAAGTTCTATAAAAGTGGACTTTGATTATGAGGTCATGTCTCTTCTAATCTTTTGTTCATTTCCTGAAAGTTGGAACGGTTTGGTCATGGATTTAAGTAACTATGTCTCTGGTTCAAACACTTTAAAATTTCATGATGTTGTTGGTGTTATCCTTAGTGATGAAATGTGATGGAAAAGAACAGGTGAGACATCAGGTAATGCATTAAACATGGAGAACAGGGGAAGAAAAAGGGATAGAGGAAAGGGCTCAGAGAACTGTAGGAATTCTAGGAAGGGAAGATCCAAATCCATACTAGGAAAGATAGAGTGTTGGAATTGTTCGAAAAAAGAACATCTGAAGAAAGACTGCAGAGCTCCAAAGAAACAAAGAGATGGACAACAAGATAAAAATCAGGAAGCAAATGTAACATGTGATGTGTTACAAGATGATTTGATTCTTTTTGTAGATAAAATTTATGAGTCTTGGGTAGTAGATTCAGGGGTTTCATTTCATGCCACACCCCATAGGAAATGTTTTCTAGATTATGTTCAAGGTGATTTTGGAGAGGTTCATTTGGGTGATGATGCACCATGCAAAATTGTTGGAATGGGAAAGGTAAAATTAAAGCAAAGGAAATGAAACTAGTGGTTGTTGAAAGAAATAAGACATGTTCCAGATCTAAGTAAAAATTAATTTTAATAGGGTAGTTGGCAAGTGAAGGTTGTATATCCATATTTACAAATAATGTGTGGAAGGTCACCAAATGATCACTAGTGATAGAAAAAGGACAGAAGGTAGGTAAATTGTATTTATGTACTGGTAACTAACTCTTCTATCTCTTTAGCTTCTACAAGAGTGATACAACACTATGGAATCATAGGCTTGGACACATGAGTGAGAATGGGATGCAAATACTTCACAAAAGAAATTTTTTGTCAGATCTTAAACAAATTGATTTGGATTTCTGTGAGCATTGTGTTTATGGAAAATAGAAGAGAGTCAAATTTATTAGAGTCAGAAAAGAAAAGAAGAGTGAAAGGTTACAGCTTGTGCATACAAATGTATGGGGACCAACTTAGGTATCATATCTTGGTGGCTCTCGTTATTATGTTACATTTATTGATGATGCAACTAGAAAAACTTGGGTTTATTGCATTTGAAAAACAAAAATATGATGTTTTTGATACTTTTAAGAAATGGAAAGCTTTGGTTGAGAATGAGACAAGAAAAAGGTTGAAGTGTCTCAGATCAAACAATGGATGTGAATATTGCAGTAATGATTTTGATTATTATTATTCATACCATGGGATTCATAGAGAGAAGACAATTCCAGGAACACCAAAAGAAAATGGTGTGTCAAAAAGGATGAACAAGGCAATCATGGAGCGTGCAAGGAGTATGAGATTGCATGTTGGTTTTCCATTACAGTTCTGGGAAGATGTTGTAGATATTGTTGTTTACTTAATAAATAGAGGACCTTCAATCTCTTTGGATGGTGGAATTCCAGAGGAGGCATGGACAGGTAAAGAGGTAAACTATTTTTTTTTAATACTTTTGGTTGTGAAGCATTTGTCCATATTGATAAAGAAAATAGAACAAAGCTTGAGGAAAAATTCAACAAGTGTACCTTTATTGGATACGTTGTTAATTATTTTGGTTATTTCTTATGGGATTATGAAAATGAAAAAATCATTAGGAGTAAATATGTCATGTTCAATGAGAAGGTCATGTACAAAGATTAGTTGCAGGGAAAGAAATAGGAAAAAGAAAAACCAGAATACACAGTGCTTGATGAGATCATTGAAAACAAAATTTCCAAAGGTACCAGTAAATCAAAATGTACAACAACAAGAATAACAGTTACCTCAAACTCCTGCAACTGTTTTTAGAAGATCTACCAGGTTAAGTAAACCCCCTGAACGATACTCTCCGTCATTGTATTATTTATTGTTGATTGATTCTGGTGAACCAAAATGTTATGAAGAGGCAATGTAGGTAGACACTAAAAATAAGTGGGAGCAAGGCAAGAAAGAGGAAATGGATTCCCTGGTAAATAACCAGACTTGGGATTTGGTTCAGTTTCCTATAGGAAAAAGAGCATTGCAGAATAAATGGGTTTACAAGTTGAAGGAAGAAGATGGAGGAAAAAAAGAGGTAAAGGGTTTTGCACAAAAGAAAGGTATAGATTTTGATGAAATATTTTCTTATGTTGTTAAAATGAATTCAATTAGGACTATTTTAAGTCTTGTGGCAGTAGAATGATTACATCTTGAATAGTTAGATGTAAAAACAACTTTTCTCCATGGGGATTTGGAGGAAGATATTTATATGCAACAACCACAGGGGTATGAGGTCAAAGGGAAGGAAAATTTGGTATGCAAGTTAAAGAATAGATTGTATTGCCTAAAGAAAGATTCAAGGCAGTGGTATTTGAAGTTTGGCAGGTTTATGACAGAACAAGGTTATAGAATATAGAAAAACTACAAAAGGGAAGCTATATTATCTTGCTATTGTATGTAGATGGCATGATTGTTGTAGGGTCTAATATGCAGGATATAAATGTGTTCAAGAATAAATTAGCTAATTCATTTATGATGAAGGATTTGGGTGCTACAAAGAAACTCCTTGGTATGATAATAACAAGAGATAGGAAAAATCACAATTTAACATTGTCTCAGGGTGACTACATAGAGAAGGTGTTGGAGAGGTTTAGAATGTAGAATGCAAAACCAATTAGTACACCTTTGGCCAACCGCTTCAAATTAACCAAAGAAATGTGTCCCAAGACATGGGAGGAGATAGAGTACATGTCCAGGGTCCCTTATTTATCAATAGTTGGAAGATTGATGTATGCAATCGTTTGCACAAGACCAGATATTGCACATGCAATGGGAGTTGTGAGTAGGTATATGAACAATCCAAGTAAAGAACAATGGGAGGCAGTAAAGTGGATTCTCAGGTATTTGAAAGGTACTGCTACTCATTCATTATGTTTTGGAGGTTCAGACACTGTTCTACATGGATATGTTGATTCATATATGGCATGTGAAAAAGATAGCAGGAGGAGAACCACATGGTATGTTTTTACTGTAGGTGTAATAACATTAATTTGGATTTTGAAACTGCAAAAGGTTGTTTCACTTTCAAAAATAGAGGCATAATATGTTGTTGCTACAGAGGCTCGTAAAGAGATGATTTAGTTACAAAGTTTTATAGAGGAATTAGGAAAGAAGCAAGAGAATAGTAGGTTGTACTGTGACAGTGAGAGTGTCATTCATCTTGCAAAGAACTCAATATTCCATTCAAAGACTAAGCATATATAGATTAGGTACCATTTCATATGATCCATCTTGGAAGATGGACATTTGAAATTGGAAAAAATACATACTAGCCAGAATCCTGCAGACATGTTAACAAAGAGAGTAACCAGGAAGAAATAAAGTTCCTTCTTAGTTTCAGTTGATCTTCAAGCATGAAGGTGACGATAAGAAATTTTACAAGTCCAAGGTGGAGTATAGTCCAACATGTACAACAACAGTGGAGTTATCGTGATCAGTTTCCGAGTGGAAGATTGTTGGTTGTGGAGCCTGATTATCTTCATGTTTCATAGGTATTTGTTTTCAGCCGTGTTTACACCCCATGAAGACTGTACACCCCTCTATGCAGGGGGGTTCTTTCCCCCGAAGGAAAAATTTCCTTGTAAATGTATATTGTAATTTGATAGTAAATCTAGATCGTTCATTATAAGGTCACAAATATGACAGTAGAAGTCATGTTATGGTTTTTTTCCCTAAAAGGCAACCCTCTTTTATGAGGGAAATGTATTTCGGCTATGCATTATTGCGAATATTTTATTCTGGGAGAGGATATTATGAGAGAAAGAAGAGGAAGTTATAGTGGGTTTGTTTTAGGTTGTATCCCTTCATTTGTTGGATAATAAAAAGGAAGGACCTGAGAATTTATCTGGTGGATGTAGCCCACACTGGGTGAACCATGTATATCTTTGTCTCTATTGTATTGTGTATTTTTTGTGTTTTATTTCCACGTTTGTTTTTATTTTACTACTCCATGATCATGCTTTTCTAACAGTTGGTACTTGGTTGTGGTACACCATGCATGGTACTTGTTTGATATATCATATGGTGCATGGTGTATGGCATGATTGAGTGATATGGTATATGGTTGAGATACATTGTTGGTACATGGTATGGTACAAGTGTTGATGTACATGGTTGATAAATGGTATGGTACATGATTGATACTTGGTATGGTGTTAATGTACATGGTTGATGGTTGAGGAATATGGTACATGTTATGGTGCATGGTTGATGCACTTGGTGTGGTACAGGTTGTGCTACACAGTTAATACTTGGTATGGTACAAGTTGATGGTTTGGTACACACTTTGGTACATGGTTGAGACACATATATTGTCATGGTATGTTGGTGATCTTGGTACATTCTTGGTAGAGGCATGTGTTTGTGATGTTGGACATCTAGTTGAGAGGCGTCCTTTGTATATGATCAAAGTGACAGGATCTAGTTGAGTATCAGTGATAGTGACAAGTTGGATACAATGATAGGTTGGCAGGTTACAGGTTGATGTGACAGTGACAGTGGCAATGACAGTGACAGTGACAGTAGAAGTGACATTCATAGTCACAGTGATAGTAGAAGTGATAGTGATAGTGGCAGTGGCAGTGACAGTGACAGTGACAGTGACAGTGACAGTGACAATAGAAGTGGCAGTGACAATGGCAGTGGCAGTGATAGTGGATGTGACAATGGTAGTGAAAATTGGTCTACATTTATATTTAAGGGTGGAAGGATGAGGCAAGGAAAGGGGTTTGTAGCATCCTTTCGGTTGGTGCCAGAGAACATAGGGGGGTTGGAGCTTCCTTCAAGCTAGAGACTGAGAATTAGGGGGATGTAGCCTTCTTCTAGTTGGAGCCATAGAATTCATGGAGTTGTGAATTAGTTTAGGTTGGAGTCTCTAAATAGGAGTTTGTAGCCTCCTTCTAGTTGCAGCTGGAGAATTGGGAAGTTGGTGCTTCCAATTATTGTGTTCTTTTGATATATAAGAAAGCACTATGTGGTTTTCTACCATTTGGGTTTCCACATAAATTATAGTGTACGGTGAATTTGATGTAATTTTGTTGATGTGATGTTTATGATTTTTATATGCTCATGATATATTGAATGCAATCATAGATGATATATTGTTGATAAGATTGAATTTTATATACTATGGTTAAAACTGGTAAAAGTGCTCATATTGATTCACNNNNCCCCCCCCCACACACACACTTAGTATTCCAACAATTGATATTAGAGCAGGTTTTTTAAGAAAATATTTTAACCACTGGAAGGAAAATCATGGAAAGCAACGATTTGTATAGAAATGGAATACCATAGTTCGATGGTCAGAATGGTATGAATTATGAGATGTGGAGCAACATAATGAATTTTTTTTACAAACATAGGTATATGATGTTTGGTACTCAATTGTTACAATATACACTGCTACAAAGAAGCCAAAAACAATAGCCAAGAAGGAATTGAAAAAAAAATAGCAAAATAACAATCGATTTCATCTGGGAAGGATTACCTTATTCGGTAAGAGAAAATGTTGGAAAATTTTCATTAGCGAAAGAACTTTGGGATAAGTTACATAATATCTAGTTTGAGAAATCTCCCATCACAAAGCCATATAATGCTAAAGAATATGCAAGAATAGAACAAGAATAAATATGCTCATCATGTTAGACAGATTCAAAAGAAGAATATTGTGAAGAAGGCATAGTATACCTTGAAGCAGAGTTGATTGGTGCTTTAGATGAATTTACAAAAGAAATGAAGAAGAACCAATAACTCGAGGAACAATTAGTTCAGAATAATTCTCGATAAATATCCAAACAATCTCAACATGTCATTGTGAGATTGAAATCTCAGCTAGAAAAAGACAGAAAGATTGAAGAAACATACAAAAGTCACATGGAAGATAGGCAGTGTTTGGAAGCCAAAATAACAACACTAAGAAAGGAAACAATGTTTAGAAACCGAAAGAAAGGAAGTAGAGAAAAGAGAGAATATTTTGACAGATCATCTTAAGGAAAGAACTGATGACTTAAATCAGCTTGAAGCAAAATTTGGTCAAGAAGAAAGAAGACATGAAAAATAAATCATCTTCTTGAATATCCAACTTGAAGAAGCAAAGAGAACGGAATAAGTCATGAATATTCAAATGATGAAGAAAGAAGAAGAGTTTGAGAAGCTTAAGAATAAGTTTTCACATTGAGAGTTAAAATCGTCAAGCTCAATAAGAACGTTGAAGAGAGAGAAACATCCACGTCATCATCAATAGAGAATGTTGAAGAGAAGCACTCCAGGTTGCCAAAAAAGAAGAATGAAGAAAAGAGTAAGAGTTATGTAGAACTATACAAAGGAGGAATCATGGTCATCCATAATCAAATAAAAATGATAGAGACACATCTTCAAGAAGACCCTCCACATTCAATCCACAAAGAAGATTCAATCATGATCATCCAAGGCAGGAATTCAAAAGGAATACACCACAAAGAAGATCATTCACTCCTAGGTATGCAAATTTATTTTATGTTCATTGTTTTATTTGTACTAAATTTGGACATAAATTTGTAGATTGCAGAGAATATGGAAGAAATGTCCAAACAATAAATACCTATGTGGCTCCCCACAACATTGAGTGTTAAAAATGCCACAATTATGGTCACATAGCTTGTGATTGTAGAAGCATGTTGGATACTTCTATGAAAAAACAACATTGATATCATATATAAGAAAGTTTGGAAAAGGAAACAAGAACATGTAAAAGAAGAGAAAATGAATGAAGGACACCCATAAGTCATACTCTCAGGATTGGCAATAGTACGAGATGAAGATAAAGCTACAAGGAAATAGGAAGATGTCAAACACAGGAGAGTTTGGAGAAGAAATGAAAAACAAGAAGAAAAAATGAATGAAGAACAGATCCCAGAGATCACAGGATTTGTAGTAGTATGACAAAGAAAAGAAGAGGAGGTGAATAAAGAACAGGTCCCGGAGATTGCAGGATTTGCAGAAAACAAAGAAAAAAACTGAGAAATTGTACTCTCAAGAATTATAGTGCAAGATCATAATGAATTCATGGGAAAAAGGGAAGAAGTCAGAGTTCGGAAAGATTATGAGTCTATAGATGAAGAGGAACATTACTCCACAACATAGATGGTATTTTTTTGAGCCACCCAGTTGGAGACTCCCTGTGAATACGAATATTGAACAGGGGGATTTGGTGCACTAGCTACTACAGATCAAAGAACCATCCTTTAAGTAGGTTCAAGTATTTGCAGAGACATACTCAAATCAATCAGATAGCAAAAGTACATAATGAGAGATTGATCAGTTGAGAAGTAGTCTTCCCACATAGGTATCATTTAGTAGTTCCACAGGCAGAAGTTTATGATTGTATTCCATGTATGTATTCAGGAAGGGATATCTTTAGTACAGGTTGTTCCAGACATGCAAAGTTCAATTTTCATATAGACAAGGCCAATGGACACATTTCATTCAATTTGAAGAAACAAAAATATGTGATGATCAGTTGTAGTCGTGAAGCCTTCATGATAGTACAGTTATATATGGGTCAACATTATGGACAATTGAGTAGAAAAGTTATGGACAGTGTGCGACATCTAGACAAAATTGGATACTTAGAAGGTACAAATAAAATGGGTTAGATAATATGCATAGAAATGTATTTACAATTGGAGACAGTGGAATCAGTTGCAATCAGTTAGTCACGGAAAATAAAGTAGTGAAAGGAACAACTGAATATAGAAATAGAAACCGTCAATAGAAGATAAATCATCAGAAGAAAATAATTGAATGGTACGGTCAAGTGAACATGAAAAGTGAATGAATAAATCAAGTAATGAATTATATATATGTTAGATAATTACAAGAGAAATAACCAATGGAAAATTATCAAGAACTGGAAGAAAGGAAAGAAAACATTTGCAGGTAGCCCTACATTGATCTAAACGACATCTTGCAGATAATTCAAGGAAAGAGAAATCATCAAGAGATTCAAAAAGGAAGATTAGTAGCATGCAAATAGGGGGAGAGATGCAAAATACTTGAAGAATATAAGTAAATAATCTTTTTGAATGCTTCTCATATACATCATATTTTTACATGAGGAAGCACCATGAATAGAAATACGCTTGCATACAGGGAGAGAGAGAGAGAGAGAGAACAAAAGAAGGCTACCCTTTTTTCCATGATGTCAAAGGAAGAGAAAGAGTAAAATTAAAGTGCATGAAGTTATAGAAGCATTATTTAGAGAAGGTATACTTTTAGGGGAAGTCACAAGAGGAGAGGAACATGAGTAGGAAAACATGAGAAAAAAATAAAGCCATGTATACAGAGAGAAAAAATAAATGCATGAAGATAGGGGGAGCCGCCCCAATGAGAAATAACCTTTATTATTGATGTCAAATGGGGAGAGTGAGAAAAATTGATGAGGTTAAATGGTCACATGGGGAGCATGAGTGTTGGAGCATTAGTGTTTCCATCACTGTTGCCATCAATGTTGGTGTTTCCATCAATGCCAAAGGGGGATATTTTTGGATAGTTAGTTTGGACAATTGGTTGTCATTGATGTCAACCCTTGGAGAAGTCTGGAATCCCTAGAGATGTGGTTGAGATTTATGGTGAGTTAGTTTTAATTGATAGATTTGTTGATGTCATTAGATGTGTTGGGTGCATTTGATGAAGTCTATATGAATCATTGAAGGTGTGGTTATGGGACCCAAATTTGGTTGAGGAATATGGACATTAAGGATAGTGTAAATGCAGGTAAGATACTCATAGATAGATATTCCTTCTCGTGTTGTTTCTAGTGATAGGTGGTACGCCACGTGGTTCCTCATGGTTAGGGAGATATGGCCTTGTGAAGTTGGAATCCCCCAAAAATGGTCAAGAAGCCCCTAAGCACTTACAAGTAAATTAATGAATGGGTAAAGTGGTTGTAACAAGAAAGTCAAGAATCTCTAAGAATAAGGAAAAAGGTTACCTAGCATAAGTATAAATACAACTCAAGGAGTCTCTCATAAGGAAAAATACACTTACATTGAATATATATCTTGTGAGAATGTTATGGTCTAGTATTTTGGTCTATTGGTGAATCTGACAACAAGTTTGAGGTAGTGGAGAAAGTGTGAGGAAAGAGCGAAATTTTCAGAGCTGCAAATTGTTATGGTTTTCCTATAACCCTAATTTGGTAGGCTCTCACGGGTTAGCTTAAGGGTGTCATGCGAGGCGCCCCTACAGGTTTCCTAAGGGATGTCATAGGAGGCCCCACGTGACATGGATTCTTAGCCCCACGAGGCTAAGAAAAATCTAGTAAATATGTTGGTACCAGGTTGCTAAAGGTTGTAACAATGTTACAGGTCATTATTGTAGTACAGTAGGTTAGCTACATGTTATAGGTATGCTTATGTGATTATATCTTATGCTTGGTGATGGTATGGTACATGCTTGAGAAGAATGTCTTATTGATACATGGTACATCTTGGTGATATTGGTATGGTACATTTATTAGTAGTACATCTTGGTTGTATTGGTATATTGGTATCTAGTTTGGCTACATGGTAATGATGCTATATGTTTGAGGCTTATTCTAGGTATACTCTTGAAGCATTGGCACATGGTGTATGGTTTTCATTGATATTGATACATTGTTGAGGATTACACTTGGTATATGACAACACATGTATGAGATACATCTCTTGGTGATGTTGGTACTTGGGTGGGGTACACTATTGATGGTACTTGATTGATATATCCTATGGTGCATGGTGTATGACATGATAGTGTGATATGGTATATGGTTGAGATACATTGTTGGTACATGGTATGGTACAGGTGTTGATGTACAGGGTGGAAACATGGTATGGTACATGATTGATACTTGGCATGGTGTTGGTGCGCATGGTTGATGGTTTAGTCATATGGTATAGGTTATGGTGCATGGATGATGAACAGTTTAGTACAATTGTGGTGCATGGTTAATGAACGGTTTGGTACAGGTGTTGGTGCATGGTTGATGCACTTGGTGTGGTACACAATTGATATTTGGTATGTTACAGGTTGATGGATTGGTACATGGTTGAGACACATATATTGTGATGGTATGTTGGTGATCTTGGTACATTCTTGGTAGAGGCATGTGTTGGTGATGTTGGAAATATAGTTGAGAGGTGTATGTGGTATATGATCCAAGTGAGAGGATCTGGTTGAGTATCAATGACAGTGGCAAGTTGGATACAATGAAAGGTTGACAGGTTATAGGTTGATGTGAGAGTGGCAGTGGCAGTGACAATGATAGTGATAGTGACAGTAGCAATGACAATTGCAGTGGCAGTGGCAGTGATGGGGCAAGGAAAAGGGGTTGTAGCCTCCTTCCGATTGGTGTTGGAGAACACAAGGAGTTGGAGCTTCCTTCAGGTTGGAGCTTGATAATTAGGGGGATGTAGCCTCATTTTGGTTGGAGCCAAAGAATTTAAAGAGTTGTATCTTCCTTCATGTTGGAGCCTATAAATATGAGCTCGTAGCCTCCTTCCAGTTGCATTTGGAAAATTGGGAAGTTGGTTCTTCCGATGAATGTATCGTTTTAATATAAGAAATCATTCCATGGTTTTCTCCCATTTTGGTTTCCATGTAAATTTTGGTGTATTGTGTATTTGATGTAATGTTGTCGATGTGATGTTGCTTATGTTTATATGCTCGTGATTTTTTGAATTCAATCAGAGATGATACATTGATGATATACTATTGATAAGATTGAAGTTTATATGTTGTGGTTAAAAGTGGTAAAATTTATCATATGTATTCACCCCCCCTCTCTCTTAGTATTCCAACAAATGGTATCAGAGAAGGTCCTTTAAGAAAACAATTTAACTACTGGAAGGAAGATCATGGAGAGCAACAATTTGTATAGAAATGGAATACCACAGTTCGATGGTATAAATGATCTGAATTATGAGATGTGGAACAACAAAATGATTTTTTTTTTACAAGCACAGGGATATGATGTTTGGTACTCATTTTCTACAGGATAAACCACTACAAAGAAGCCAAAAGCAAAAACCAAGAAGGAATTGAAAAAAAAAAATAGTAATGGATTTCATCTGGAAAGGATTACCTGATCCAGTAAGAGAAATGGTTGGAAAATTTTCATCAGCTAAAGAAATTTGGGATAAGTTACATAATCTCTACTTTGAGGAATCTCCCATAAGAATGCCAGACAATGCTAAAGAAGATGCAAGAATAGAACAAGATGACAGATGCTCATCATGTCATACATATTCAGAAGAAGAATATTGTGAAGAAGGCACAATAGACCTTGAAGCAGAGTTGATCGGTGCTTTAGACAAATCGAAAAAAGAAAGGAAGAAGAACCAGTCACTTGAGGAACAATTAGTCAAGAATAATTCTCAAGAAAGTTCCAAATAATCCTAGCAGGTCATCATGAAACTGAAAGCTCATCTAGATGAAGACAGAAAAATTGAAGAAACATACAAAAGTTAGATGGAAGAGAAGTAGTGTTTGGAATATAAAATAGTAGCACTAAGAAAGGAAGCAATGAAAGAGAAGCATTGTTTGGAAACCAAAATAAAGGAAGAAGAGAAAAGAGAGAATATTTTGACAGATCATCTTAAGGAAATAACTGACGACTAAAATCATCTTGAAGAAGAATTTGGTCAAGAAGATAGAAGAATTGAAAAAGAAATCATCTCCTTGAATATCCAACTTGAAGAAGTAAAGAGAATGGAAGAAGTCATGAAGATTCATATGATGAAGAAAGAAGAATAGGTTGAGAATCTTGAAGAAGAAGTTATCACATTAAGAGTTAAAATTTTCAAGCTTCGCAAGAATGTTGAAGAGAGAGAAACATCCACATCATCATCAATAGAGAATGTTGAAGAGAAGCACTCTAGGTTGCCAGAAAATAAGAATGAAGAAAAGAGTAAGAGTTATGAAGAAGTACTCAAAGGAAGGAATCATGGTCAGCCAGAATAAAAGAAAAATGATAGAGACATGTCTTCAATAAGAACCTCCACATTCAAGCTGTTAGCGATAATTTTTGTCTTGGGCTCGAGAGCATTCAGGCCTGGAAGTTACACGAGAAGCGTCTGAGCGCAGCATGGAAAAGACTCGTCTTTCGACTTCCAATCAAGCGAGCGGGCAAAGTATGTCGTCAACGGCCAGGATCCATGTATAGAGCAGATCAACGATCGTCGGGTAATCGCGGTTAGTCGAGTTGCGCCAGGATTAGCGCAATGGATAGCGCTTATATATCACCAAAAAGATCTCAGTCGTCCATCCAGAGGTGACACCTGGCGCAAGTAGAGCCATCTCAACGCCTCGCTCATCGCAGCTTCAACGCGTAGAAAAAGTTCCATCATACCCCGATATGCGAAGCACCGAAAGCATTCAGGACTCGGGCCCATGGTATCGTCGAAAGAGATCTCAGTCGTCCATCTGAAGCAGACACCTGGCGCGCGATTGGGATCCTCACCTTTTCCCCCATCGTAACTTTGAAGCAGAAGGACTAGCTCCTCCCAGCCGCGAGTCGCGAAGTGCCGAAGGCGTCTAGAGCCTAGGCCCACAGCATTGCCGAGAACATCTCAGTCGCCAATCCAAGGGGATGTGTAGTGCATTATCAAGCCATGTCATTGTTTCATCTATCATAACTTTGAAGCATGAGGAGCAGCCTCCTCCCATCCACGAAACACGAAACGACAAAAGCGCCTTTAAAGATAGGTGCGGGGTCATAGCCCATGGTCACTTGGGGGGTGATAGAAAGAACTGCGCAAAGGGCTGAAGCACTCGGTTTGGCTATAGAAGGGATCACTGTGTTCTCCAGGTGCCAGTTCAACTTGATCTCAATACCGTTTCTCGCTTGGAGTAAATGAAGGTAAGAAGGGGTAGTTGAAACCTCTCCTCAGTCATTAAGTGCGAAGTATGGAGGGCCTGGCGAATACTCTGCTCGAGAGGGTCCTGTGTACCCATTTTTCCAGAGAAGCCATGCCGAGTTCTCGACCAGCCAGAGGAGGCCTGCACACGCTAGCTCAGCATTTACTGGCCCAGATACTCTTCCCCTGCAGAGGCCATGCGAAGTTAAGGAGACGTCTAATGAAGGACTTCCACCCAAAGATTGATTGAAGAGACGCTACGCCTTGGAGGGAGAGCACGCCTCTGTTGGGCAAATCTGCCCAAGTATATGTACTCAGTTTTGGTATTTTGAAAGGTATCGATGGTAGAGCAGAGCTCCCTACTGTAAAGTTTAATAGACATTCTAGTTTGTTGGATATGCATTTGTATATGAGATATCTTGTTTTATGACAGACAGTTTTTCTCACTCCATCTAACTTTTGTCTCATGCTAAGAGAGTTCGTGATTCACTGAGTCGCGTGAATTATTGCAGTTCTGTTATGATAAATGATTTATCGTTGCATTATTGTATTCTCTGGTTTTCTATATTTAAGTGCAAGAAGACCTTGCATTTGGATGCCTTCTTCTACAGTCTGTTAGGAACTTGTCGTTTATAACAAACCTTCGCACCCTTCCCATATAAGTCTTCTGCATGTTCACCCTTTACTACAACTCACTGTCTGAATTTTATCAAGACCTCACTCACCTATGCATGCCTGGCCTAGTTTGGAGTTGGAATGATATCGTTTTGAGTTGGCTTCCATTCGGTCACCCCATCTATAAACAAATCGTGACATAAAACTGATGGGCATCGGGCTCTGCTCCTGCTAGCAATCCAGGAGTGACTTTCGTCGCCAACATTTCTGGCGCCGTTACTGGGGACGAAGTTGAATATTTTCCCCGGGACTGAACGACAACGATTAACTGATTCTGAAGGTGCATCAGATATCATAATTATCAAGATTTTTGTTGTGCACTTGGCAACTCCATTGTGACGACTCCACTGGGGAGAACCTGCTTTATCAATTGTGGCTTTCAAAGGCAGACACACGCAGTCTCATCCACAGCTGCCCCTAGCTACACCTAAAACCGATCCAGAGGTGGTTCTCAGAAAGGGAAAGGCCCCTGAAGAAGAAGCTTCCACCGCCGAAACAGGTAATCCATCATCTCCTTCTGTAAGAACTCTGTTT
>JASDQU010210597.1:21889-33076 GCA_032191745.1 Picea mariana
GAAGAATTAAGAAAAATAAAAATTGATAGTAAAATAATGTATCTCTTGATAAATATTATTTTACTTCTCAATTAGAAGAAATTATGCAGAATATGTATCTGGACTAAGAATATAAATTGAACAGAAAGGAATAATTCATTTATATTCACAAGGTGTAATGAGTTAAGAATAGGTCATATCAATACTCACAATATATCAAAGAAATATGTAGCTTTAATGATCAATTTTGAAGTTGCAATAGTAGTAGTCATACTTAATTATCACAATTACAGTAATAGATACATCCAAGATGTAAGACACCCGACCCCTTAATCCTTACTTAGCATGATGGGGTGTAGAAATTTCCTCTTTTTCCACTGACTTCTTTTCTCTAAGTAAACCTCATAGATGGATTCTTCTCATCAAAATATTTCCAACGATTGTAACCATGCTCAATTCCAAGATCTGGATCAAAATTTATAGCCTTCCAAAGTTTTTTGGCATTCATTTGTCAAATTCCCCTCATTTCCATGTGGCCCCCAATCACTTGTACCCTCCTACGTGGAACCTGTCACCTGGCCGATCAGGACCTCCAATTCAAAGTATCTGATTAAGTGGGGTCTGTCTTCATCATCATTGGGGTTCCTCTTCCACAAAGTATGGATCGCCCCAACTTCCCAACTCCAATGACAAAATCTTATGGGTTCATCTCCAGATCCAATGACTCTCATGGCTTATTTTCCAACGGCTCTGATCATGTTGACACCTAAAATTTTCTCATCCGTAAACATCTACTTCCACATTCTCATGCAAAGTGAATAGGTGGGACCCACGATGATCTACAACTAAGATTTAATATCGCCTACTCACTGATTAATGGTTTCCATTCTTTATTCAATTCTTCATTGTCGTCGACACTTCTCTAGAACCCACCATTCAAATCACCAACCATCAAAGATGGTAAGTCTGGCATTAATGGTCCAGATTCCATCGAGAATACTTCCAAACAATTGACAATCCTCATTTCGTCTTGGGTTGCCTCGTCATCGTCAACTCTCTTATTTTGTCCTCACTTTGGACCTCTACTCTCCATGTTTCGACGAACAACTAGAACCTCACTACATACATATGTAATGGTCTATATTGCAGTCTCAATTCTAATGGTTTTCCATCTCCCCTAGGGGACCACTCATGTCCCTCATCTATCCTACTGGTGACACCTGTCACCCTGATAGACATTATGGCTTCCATGCTAGCACACCATGTAATCATGATGTCATCTTCCTCTCTCCTCTTTCAAGTGGGACCTACGGTAATTAATGGTGGATATTAACTATCATCCAATGGTTGATCAACGGTTCACATTTTCTTCTAGAACCTTTATCATTATCAACAACCTTGGGAAATACATGACCATACCAACCTCCCATGCTCTAATGATGACATGTATGGATTTGACGGTTCATATCTCATCGTCATCACCTCCGACAAATATATGGCCCTTGTTCTTTTCATAACCCCTATCTTCATCGACACTATGGGCCTTCACTCATTTACCAATCATCTCCTCTCGATCACAATGTGACCAATATCGACAGTCTAGATCTCTTGACGTGTAGATTTGATGGTTGTGATTTAAAGTGAAGGCCTAAAGGATATTTCACCCAACAGGGCTCGCTCTCATCCCGTCAACCAATCAATTTTTGACACACATCATCCCACATGACACTCTAACTGCCATACTGGAATTCCTTGTTAACATGACGTCATTGCACCCGTTTTCCAGTTAACTAGGACCTAAGGAAATCTATGACAAATATCAACTCTCACATTTGTATCGATCGACGACTCTTGTTTCCCACTTAGCCTTTATCATCATCAACACTCTTTGGACATCACTCAAGCTCACAAACCTTCTACCCTCGACAACGATTCCACTGGCAGCAAAAGTCCATATCTCACCAAGGTCACTCCCGACAGATCAATGGTTCACAATTCCTCTTAGGGTTTTCATTGTCGTCGTCATTGGAACTCCTTGTTCCCAACTCTTGGTCCATCAAAGGGATCATCCTACTGAAAACAATACCTATCTAAAGAAGGGTTGATATTTACTTACCTATTGATCCAACGATCATTATTACTCAATGATTTCAGGATCAAACGGTTATAAGATGTACTTTTTTACTTAGTGGTCCCACAGTCTCATGCTGCATCATCTTGTGAGGGTCCTTAAATTGAATCCCCTAGGATATTAATCCAGTTACAACAACACTAAGCTGCCACGTGACATCCAATCAAGGATTCAATTCCTCATGAACGTTCTATGTTAAGGAGAAGGGAAGAATATGGTGTTTATCAACCTTATTGGGCCTCCAACACATAGATAATATGATTACTTCATTATTCTCTTTAAGGGATATTTTAGTACTGCATCCCCCTCAGGAATTATCATTTGTTTTATATGGGTTTGGTTCCCTTCCTATGAAAACCCATTATTACTCCATACATATACATATGTATACATATATACCTTGTGCACACAGAAAGAATATACACAAGTTCATATTCTTTATCTCAGAACATTATAGGATGCCCATAATCAGTTGTGCAAGGCGTCAGTCTCACAGTCCCACAATCATTCAAATGCAAGAATTTTCCAATGGCATAATATCCAGCCCATAAATCAGGCATGCACACCTACAACACAATCAAAGGCACCCAATCAATCATATTAATTCAATTACATAGAGTGTAAGGAATACTTATTTGTTTCAATATGAAACCAACCAACTGAATGTGGGCATACACCATTCCTCCCAACCACGGGCTCAGATGCACTTAGGATCTTCACTCTGGCCACCCTCGTGCCTTGTCATGATACCACTAGGGAATTTGCAGAAGATATCATAGATATTGGTATTTGAAGGTCACTCTCTTTCACACCAATCTTGGTAAGGATTTTCCTCATACCCACCTAGCCCAGGCCTCTTTGATGCTTATTAGATTCCCTCCCCAACATCAAGATGACAGTCTTATTGGCTTAGGTTGGGATCTTGGACTCTCATTCCAACCTGTACAGTCTTGCCTCCAATATTTTATATCATTTCTTCTTTCACAACATTCTTTTTATACACATATTTCTCTTAGACCAAATTTCCAGGTTTTTCTACTCCAAAAGCTCAAAATCTAGAGATATCTCACTCTGGTTCTCTTGCACCTTTATCTTTTCCTATGTGCATTGATTCTCTAGAAAGAACCCCTCTCCTCTAGGTCTTCTACATACCTCCCAAAAGAAAAAACTAATAACCCTCCTCGAGTTCTCCCTTCCACCATAACTACTCCTTCTTGTTCTCCCCTTTAGGCGTCCCCCTGAACACAACTACTTGGGAAGGTTCTCAACCTATCCCCTTGTTTTCTTTTGTCAAAAGGAACTTGGGTCAACCAGGAAAATGAGGTAGTGGTACTTTGTGGTACCTTTGGCTAATAGATTCAGTTTTCTTAACCAGATCTCCCATACTTGTATTCATTGAGGTGGTTGATTGTCCAACTACCAACCCCCTTACATTAACTCATTTTGTCTTGAAATCGAGGTAAAGGGAAAATAACTATTGTTTATAAATCAAATATTTTAGCACGAAGGATTGGGTCATCTTAGAATTATGAAGCCCATCTCTAGGTTTCCTCACTCTTTCCTCTATTGGTATCATGGCCAATACTAAGGGCTTCACCCATCAGTCAGTTGGTTGGAATTTTTCCAATTAAGTAATAATACAATTATATGGTTTATATTCCATGACATGGAAATCACCAGACACGATTAATTACAAGTTGGGGGAAACATGGGTATTGCAATCCCGTCCCCTTTAAAGGAACACCATCCTCGATGTTCTTTTCATCTCAGCAACACCTTCCATGTCTTCATCTTTCAGTTTCTTCATAAATGTTTCCCCTCTCTTAGGTCTGGTCCTTTCCTAGACTCTTGGAATTTAGCGCATGCCTATAAAAATTTCAAACAACAATTATTTTAACCCCAATTTTATGCAAAAACATTTTATTGTTTTTCATAATTCAAGAGGTAGAGTTTATATATCAGCACAATACTTATCTGTGAAGTTCATGGATCTGCATCCATATGGTTGTCAAATTAACTTGGCTCATTGTTTTCTTTGACATACTCATTGTGATCATGATCCTAATCAACAATTTACAAGAGTTATCAAAGTCTCCTATTCCTTTCATTCACTCACCTTCTAGGCCCAAGCTTACGAATCCCCTTCTCTACTATACAGTGCCTCGGGAAATCCATCTTTCCTACCAAGGATTTCTCATGCAATAAGAGTTTCAGATACTTCACCGAGTCTTACTGCCGAGGAATCCCTCTAGATTTATCTACCAAGGTGTCCCTCTAGCCTATGTTACCACAACACGACATTCACTATGGTGATCATGGCATATCACATGGTTCTCATGCCATAAGAGTAGCCACTTCCATGCTTTCCCAGCTTGACTGCCATCATTTGTCCCTCCAGGATAGATATTTCATTTCACCTGTATCACATGCATAGAGTAAACCAAGCCTAATACTATCATATATTATCATTTATTTTCAATCAAAATTATTTAAATATGTTATCCACATATTTCCATTTTTAGATCTGTTCCATATAGGAACTATATTCCATAAGCCTGATAATTCCTCCTCGAGGCAGTTTGGCTCTTTTATAACTAGCGAGAATTGGTATTCCTTATGGGATTACAACAACACCATATCCAAGACCCTTCTTCATACAATTCCATATCCACACAACCAAACAAATTGTTAGTTTATCATGCACATACATTTTCATTGCACACTTGTAGTGGCTTCCAAACAATTTCAGAATTGTGCATACTGACAATCACATTACATTTATCTATTAAATAAAATAAAAGGAATTATCTTTCCTTACACATACATCATTTCATCATAACAAGCCTTTAAAATTGCAATCAAACATTAAATGAATTTAATCCATGTGCCAATGTCTATGGACACATTCACACATTGCACCCTTGCATTTATTTTAGATTATTACTTTTCATGTTAGGCACTCTTGCCATGTGGTGTTGGAACTCAACCATCCTCTCACCACATGGATTATCTATCCACATTCATTACTATAGTGGGATTGTTCTTCCTTCTTTAAGTTGATCATGACTTCAAATCATCCTTCATTATATAAAACTAAGAATTTATAGGAATGCATTCAATCATTCTTTCTTTATAGGTAACCAGGGTGCCAACATTCATGGGAACCCAACTCCTCTCTTTACCATTGTTACACTATGGTAGGATATTGGAAGCTCCTCCTTCCATATTGGGCAGTCCATTACATGCCTTCTCATGAAAACATGCATCTCCTCAATGCATCCAATCAACATGATGCTTACGAGAAATTTTATTCCCAATCATTCTCAATTGGCCCATGCATTCATGACACAAATGTCCGTGAATTTTATTGCAAGGATCTCAATCATGCTTGACTTCTAGAGGTTCATACCTATGTCCTTCAGGTTCTTCTTTCCTAAATAATACCCTGCTTGGGTATCAATGGAATACAACTTCCACTCAAAAACACATGCATGGCATCAAGGTAATAAAATATTTAGGAAGGGATTCTTACCAAATCCCCTTCAATTCTCATGTCACGTGGGAATGAAAATTTTTATATCTGTTTTGGCCTCCAAAACCCTCTCTAATATTACCTCATTAGTGGTCCTTCATGGGAACTTCTAAAGTCCCGTTCAACAATTTTCAACAACAACATCATTGTATTTATCCTCTGCTTGAGGTTGTCCACCATTGGTAATTGTCTTTCCCAACAGATCCAATATTTTCTACACATAACATGTACCATAAAGTTCAGATCAACAAAAAAAATCCAGATATGTCCTAGCATATCTGCATGCACTCTGTCACATTACTCAATGTGTTTACTAGTGCAATCACAATCAAATTTTCAGTTGTTTTAGTATCCTACAACCATCGTCATTCTTGTGTATAAATCATTTGCACATAACCTAATATCAGTTTTCTCCTCCTAGAGAATTATACTAGGAAATAAGAAAGGAGTTAAGGGACTCTTCCCTTTTTCCAAATCCTTTACAAAATCAGAATTTGTCAGTTCTACTAAATTGTTTCTAGGCTTCATTTCATTTGCATAACATGGCTTTCATTTTTTTTTATTTTCCTTTGCTTTCACAATTGTTCTTTTTAATCATGCTTACAACTTTGTTAAGCAAATCATAGTTTTTCAGAGTGAGGAAAGTGTTCATCCTTTCCTCCTCCTTTTCTTAAGCAAACTCTCCTTCTTGGGATTTTCTTTCTCTGTTCCTTGAAAAATTTCCTCCAAGTTTTATCTTGACTTTCCTGGATAATTCAACATGCTACAACAACAAGATTTTGGTTCACAAATTAATCATGAACCGGTGCATTCTGCCCATTTCCCAAACAGAAATCAAATTGGTCAACATTCAGTTGCATTCCTTTCATACATGGATTATATTTTTAAAATGTAATCCATGATTCTTATACAAATATTTTTTTTATCCCACTACCTAATTTTCTAGCAATCATGAAATTTATAGATCTATTTGTCCTGACAGAGTCTTCACACAATTCCTTTGCCTAGAACTATCTCGGGATGCAACTCCCTTGTTCCATATCCATCAATTCTTGGAATTATCTCAATCACAAGTAAGCCTCAGATTCATCATTTCAGATTCTTACCCAATATTCCATAAGGAATTATCATCGTGCATTCTTATATGCATTCAATTTTCACATTCACACATGCACATCTCTTCTATCAGCTTGCATTTGTGTTTTAATTTCAATCACCTAACCACGCACATCAACATAATGGGTGTGTGTCTTCCATAGACACTCTTTACAATTTCGCATGCTCATTTACTTAATATCACCTAAATCATGATTGATTACAATCATTTATATGTCATTTCTCAAGGGAATATACATATTTCCTTCTATCATAACAACAGAGCATCCCTTCTCATTTTATCTTTCAACAATTTTAACTAACTTCTCTAAAGAGTGGCATAAACCCCTTTCAATATAGCATTTAACCAAGACAAAGAACACCCTTCAACATAGGGTCAACCATGCATCCATGGATTTTTTAAAACCCGAAAAGTGCGCATCTTTCCTTACAATCCACTTATTCAGGCAATCATACCATGCCTTTTAGCATATGTCTATAGATGCATATATCATGCATGTGCATCACTTGCATATTTTGTATTATTCAAATTTTATATATTAGGTATTAATTCATATAAACCCTTAGTATATACATATATGGGTATCAACATGCAATTTGACTACTTAAATTTTTTCGTGTCATCCATACAGACTGGTACTTTTAATATTATCCTTTTCTGATGAGAACTTACAGTCATTCTCATGACTAGTCTCACAAACATATTCATAATTATGTTGTCTTATTTAGCAAAAACCAATAGGAGGTCACTCTTTTCCATTGGCTACAAAATCATCCCAAAATTTTAGAAAATACAAATAGGTAATTATATCATTACCCAACGCAGTAGAATGTCGATTCCAATCTCTCAAACCATTATTGGTCAACAGGTCTTAACCAAGGGAATTATTTCCTAAATTTCCTTCATTGTTATTTTAGAATACTAGGAAATAGTTGTATGGCCATTATCCACCTCTAGATTTAAATTTGATCCATTGGTCATTTGGAAATTCCCAAGCACTTCCTTGACCAGAATTTAAACCAACATTTCATTAATCATTCTACTTTATACTCTTAAGGTCGTACGCAATTCACATCATCAACATTTTATTATGTTGTTAACATTGATGTTGATATAAGCTCATCATAAACTAAAATGTCCCATCAGTAGACCATACTTTACAACCAACCATAGGTTAAAATAAGTCTATTTCCATGCTATATACATGCTCAAGCATTTCCATATGCATTACATCATAACTTGTGCACCAAGCATCTTACCCATGCCTTCATTGTAGATGTATTCTAGTTGTCTTCCTTTTTGCATTCACTTGCATAGACCTGGCCTTAGGTTAAAATGAATATACATTTTATTTAATACAACCCCGACCTCATAATTTTTTCCACATTATTCTACCTCTTTTATGAGGACTATCAACAATCCAAGGGCTTCCTTATCTTTCTTTTGCTTAACAAGATTATTCCAACAACAAGTTTTATTCATTACAAGTCAAGTAAATTGATCTTACAAATTTTCCCATCGGCCCTCTAAACATGAGGAACCATAAATATCAGTTTTAGTCTTTCATTTAAGTAACAAATATAATTTCTAGGGGCTCCATCAACCCATTCTTACAGGCAGTATTACAACCATCATTTTATTCATTTTCTAGACTCATACAATCTTATAATAGGATTCTACTATTTTTCATTTAGGTCTTACCATTAATACCTATCATTGTATTCCTACTCCTATAAGACTAGTTATCATTTTGACAAAGAAACAACATAATTCCTCTATTGTAATTCAACAAGAATTTCCAAGGTACAATTTCAATTTGCAGTCTTTCTTCTCAAGGAATCTTGTGCAGATAATAAACAAGCTTTTAACGTAGAGAAAATCTTCCTAACATGCTCATCTTGGCCTTGTTATACCAATATTGTGACTGATCTATGGCCCATCCAAGCCTAATGTTTGAAATCTTCTTTGATATTTCTCTATAAGACACCGGATCCCCTATTCTTTACTTAGGTTGATGGGGTGTCAAAATTTCATCTTTTTCCACTCTGTTTTTTCTGTAAGTAAACATTATATATGGATTATTGTCATCGAGACATTTCCAATGAATATAACCATGCTCAATTTTGAGCTCTGGATCGAAACTTACAGCCTTCCAAAATTTTCGGGAATTCATTTTTCAAATTCCCCTCAATGCCACGTGGCTCCTAGCCACTTGTGCCCTCCTGAATGGCACTGGTGTGGCACCTTCCACCTAGCCCATCAGGCCTCTCCAGATAAAAGGATCCAATCAAGTGGGGCCTTTCTTCATCACCGTTAGGGTTCCTCTCCCGTGAAGTATGGATCACCCCAGCTTACTAGCTCCGACAATAAACTCTTATACGTTCATTTCTAGATCCAATGACTCTCAGGCCATGTTGTTCAATGACTTCGATCGTGTCGATGCATCGAATTTTATCTGAAGCTAACATCCACTTCCACATTCTCACACTAAGTGAAAGTTGATACCCACGATGATCTATGACTAATATTTAATATTTCCTACTCATTGATCAATGGTTGTCATTCTTTCTTCAAGTCTTCGTCATCGTCGACACTTCTACTAACCCCCCATGATCCGATGACGACATATCTGGATTCGACAGTTCATATCTCATCATCATCACCTCCAAAAAAATTGATATCCCTTGTTCTTTCTCGCAACCCCTATCATCATTGGCATTATTGGCCTTTACTCACTTATCGATCATCTATTCCTGACAACAATGCGACCAATATCAATGGTCCAGATCTCTTGACCTGTAGATATGATGACTAGGACTTAAATCCAAGGCCTCAAGGCTATTTCACCCAACTGGGCTCAGTGTCGTCCCGCCGACCAATCAATTTTTGACACGCGTCATCCCACAGGACACACTAACTACCACACTAGAATTCCTCGTCATCATGACATCATTGCATATTTTTGACACTTAACTAGGACATAAGGAAATATACAGTGGTGATAAACTCTCACCTCTACGTCGGTTGACATATCTCGTTTCCCACTTATCAAAAATAGATCTTTGACCTTCTAAAAATAGAAAAACTTGGAAGATATTATTCGGGATCCTTGATTTCCTTCGATTAACTTGATGACTCATTCACTTGGAAGTTAGAGGAGAAACTTCCAAGTCTCACTCAGGATAGTTGAATGACTTCATTGCCTATATGTGATGTCTAGCTCAGTGTATTTTTCGTATGTATGAGGACCTGAAAATAATTTTTTGATTTTCCATAGAATATATAAATAATCTATGAGTACATCTACAATAGTCTGCCCTCTCAAATTGTCAATTATCCTTGTAACTTTTCTTCACAATCTCTAACTGTAAATAAATTCTTCATGTTTCCTTCAAATGACATAAGCTTCCCTTTATCGTTCCAAGTTGAAGGAAGTCCCATATTTACTAAGTTTTCATATTTGTTAGTAAATGACTCAATGTTTCTTTTCACCATTATGCATTTGTTCTGAGCTTGTTGAAGTAAATTTCTTTTGGTAAAAATATTTTCAACCTCCATCACCATTATAGTTTTGTCCTTGACTTTAGTTTTCAATACTTCACTGGTATTGGAATTTAGGAACTTAATAAATATGGTAGAAACCTAATATGGATTTATAAATGGAACTAAATTAAATATTGATGCATAGAAAAGAAAAAAAAAAGATATACAATAAAACTTGACTTATGTTAATAAAGAGAACCCGTTGAAACTGCAAAACTGCAGATTGAAACTAACTTGGTTGAATGGTGCAAGCTTATCTAAGAGAAGAGATGTGATGGATATCCTCATTCACAAGAATATGAGTAAAATGAGACTCCAAAGGAAATTTTAACATAAAACATAAATGAGAAAACCCTAAACATCCAAAACCCTAACCCCGGGTGATGAAACGCCAAAAGGTTTATGGGGCTTGATGGGGGTAGTTGATACGTCAATTTACCGAGGGCATAATATTTGCATACGATCTCCACTTTGGGAGATTGATACACCTTTGGAAAGGTATACCCTAGGAGCACATATTCCATTCATCCAAGCATCTACCACCGACAACATTCTAGGCACTGTCGAGCCCAAAAAACGTCATTTAGGGCCTCAAAACGGCCCCAGAAGTTTCGGACCCAAAAAACTATAAAAAAAACTACCAAAATGGAAACTATTATTTGATCTAGTGAAATAGGTGGGAGGACACCGATATGAACCTATATCATTCCTCCCCCCTTAGAAAGAAATGGTCTCCATTGCGTTGAGTTCTGCAAGATACCAGATATCTAAAATATGCAGAACAGAAATAAAATGCTAGAAATGGCAGAATAACAGTAAAATATCCAGCATAATCTTCACAATACACAGAAATGATATACGAAATAGCAATAGAAAAGAACTTTG
>JASDQU010210601.1:6247-16842 GCA_032191745.1 Picea mariana
ATTCTAGACTTGACCAAAGAGGTATATCAATCTTGCAGGGAGATCTTGATCATTGAGGGTTTTTGGGAAAATCTGGATCTTAAATGCCCGGGTGAAAATTAGATTTTTGAGGATGATTTTGTAAACAATCAACAGTGTGAATTGTATGAAGATGCTCTTGATGTGAGCCAACTTCGGGACTACACGAACATATATTTTGTTATCCAAGAAATATTATTTGGCAGGGATTTTTCTGTGGCATGGACATTGTAAATTGTCGGGTGCATTTAATCAACGCAAAGGCTAGTTAAGTCTGTACTATCACGGCCATAACGTCGCCCCACTTCTATACTGGAAAGCCTCGAATTTCCAATGGGTTCTTAGCACTTTCCCTACTACCACCTACATTTTTTACGGATGGGAACATCAATGTTTAACCAGATGTTGGTTACAAGATCACATGAGTTGAACTTTGTTGTTATTTCAACGTTGAGAGCACATGTCATACAAAATGACTTCTTTTCCATCCACTGTAGTTGTAACTTCATGAAATTTGACTTCAGGAACTATGACCTAAGGAAATTTAACCTCAGAAACTATGACCTTAGGAGCTTTGACCTTAGGAATGATGACTATACCCCAACTATTGTGAAGGCTCTGAGGTGAGTCTTTGGTTTGTAATACCCCCCAACCACCCGCATAGTCTTATTTGGAATCCAAAGATATTCTACATAGGTTATGAGCAATGGCAGGAGGCCTCTTCCATGGCCATCGATCATGAGAAGCTTCATTCAAGGCCTAAGGCCCTCGATTTCATCCCCCAACCATTATGAAGGCCTCAATATGTATCTATTGTATATATACCAATATATATACTAAGTATATATACCGACACGTATACCTAGTATATGTCGATATACTCTCATATATATACTTAGTATCTATATCAATATATATACTTAGTATATATACCAATATATATACTTAGTATATATGTTGGTATATATACAAGTATATATATAAGCATATTTACTTAGTATATATATATATATATATATATATATATATATATATATATATATATATTGACATATATACCTAGTGTATATACCGATATATATACTAAGTATATATATTGGTGGATAGTATATATATTGGTAATTAAGGGGTCGACCCACTTACTTTATGTTGTTGAAAAATTATGCTGAGGTTTCCTCATATAAAAAAGGTAAGCCTCATTTTCATTTTGGATCATCACTTACCTTTGGGAGAAATACTTCTGAAATTTTCTCCCTTTTGAGGTTACTAGCCCTTCTAAACTCATGTGATTGGCTTGGAGAGGTATCTTGTGGATAGTTTTTCTGATTTTGGATAGGAAATTCTATAATTAGGGTTTTATCTGATGGTTTCTTGGTGAAGTAAGTGAATTTTTTGCAATTTCATTCTTATGCTATTAATGTTTCATGGTAAATTTGTTATTTTATGCTAGATATATTTCTTGGTAAAACCCTAAGAGAGGAAAATAAGTGCTTCTTTATCTCACAAGGTAATTTTGGATTTTTTGTGGAGGCTATCTCTGTTGCGTTTTCACAACAGGGTTTGGGGMTTTCTCTTTCTCCAGCTTTTGGTGATGGTCCTCTTGCTGCCCATATTTTTCTGTTGTTATTCCTAGCTCTTTTATTGTATATTTCTTTGTGGATTATTATCCAGCTTTCGGGCCCCTTCATGATTCTATTTTCCGATCACTTTACCCATGGYTGGGTCGTTCTTAAGGAACCTACAAAATGTAATTTGGTTCTCTTCGAATAAATAGAATTACATTTTTTTCCGTGGAAAAAATAAAACACTTTTACASATGAGTATGAATAAATACATCCAAAAGTATATGTAATCTAAATATATGGCCAATATGACAAATATGTCAAATTATAAACCTATTCTCCATTACAAAGTATGAAAAACCTATTCTCATTAATAACTCTACACAAATAAACAAAGTGTTCCCTTTACAATTATGAAAAAACTATTCTCATTAACAACTACACAAATAAACAAACTATTTCCCAGTAGACAGAGTGACTAAGTCTTTTCAAAGAAGACAAGATTCATGAAATTCACTTGGTTGAAAGACTTAAATCTAAAACATAGCGCAATGGGATTGGGTAGGCATTTTCTCAATTTTAATTTCAAAATAGACTTGCGTTCAACTACGATTCAGTATCATGCTTGCAATACTCAAATTTAAAACATAAAAAACCTAAAATCAGAAATCATGAATTTGGTGTTGTCCTTAGAGAAAGGAAGAATGCTCTTCATTTTTCATGAAACTCCATATATTTTCAGTAAAACCCAATTTAAAATTTTAACACAAATACTTACATCTACGCTTTTACATTGCATATTRTCTACAGAAGCACATTAAAGTAAGAGATAAGATGTACACATGACACGTTGGCTCTTAAAAAAATTTACACGCCAACTATAACTAGCCAACCAATGTTAATTTTCTCAATGTACMTTATTACTTGAATTGTGAACTAGCCATCCAATTTGGATTTCCTTAATGTTGTCTAAGTTAGCATAATTGATTTATTGATTTAATAGAATTCAATGAAAAGTTGTAAATACAAAGATGAACTATATACRTTTTTATCAAGCACAATCGAACCATCCATGATAGTTTTGGGGGAGGATGGTGCTCTGTGGTTTTCTCKCTAGCTCAGGTCATCTCCSTATTATACTCTCCCTCACCCCATGCTTCCCACCTTGTGGTCTGACAGTGAACCCTCCCTGCTAGCGGTCATTTGATAAGGTCTAGTCCCCCTCCTCGCATCTCCTCCTAATTCATGGATACCTATAAGGAGGAGTTGGATTACTCGTTGGACCCCTTTGAACCCATCCATTGGTTCCCACCAGTTGGCAGTTGCTAGCATAGGGGCCAGACCCAGGGTTCAGCCCCAAGAGCGCACTAACAAGCCCTAACTACTAGCCCTTTCGGCTACAACTGCAAAGCAAATGCAGTCTCATCCGAAGAAACTATAGGGGGGTTGCAGGATAGAAGTGTCTACAACCAAGGGGAATATCAAGTGGATCCAATACCAGAACAATACAGCATGCATATATCACTTATCAACTTAGATCTACTCCACACACCTATTAGATCTATCAAAACAATGCAATAACAGTATATCAAGGAAAAATAACACAGCATCAATCACACACACAAGACATATATACGTGGTTCACCCTCTCTCTAGGGCTACATCCACATAACTGTGCTTTATAATATATTAAGATGAAAGCATACCGTTCCGATATGCTCTCTTAACCAACATATCTCTCTCTTTTCTATATCTCTCCCCCTTCCTGCACACCCAACTGCAAGGCTGACCTTCGCACCCAACTAAATATCTTCCAATACCAGAAGGCTCTCACACTTAGCACTTCTCTCAAATAACAACAACGATCCTACCAACAACAACTAGATCAAGACTAGTAATAATGACAACAACCCAATCCAGGTCCTCTTGACCTTTATTTATACATTACAATAGCTCACCGACATCCTTAGGCCGAAGCCTAGGTGTCAAAAACCTTAGATACCAAAACCATAGGTGTTTAAACCCTAGGTCAACTTGACCCGCGTTTTTAGGGCTTTGCTAGCCTGTCTTTCCTTCCTTCTCACTTGGTGCTCCAAAGCATATAACAGTGGTTTTTTCCACTTATTGAGTTGTCCATGATCCTTCTTCCTTGTTGATCTGTCATCCTCGATCTCCTCATCAAACAGCTTTCTTTCTCGGGCTTCTCTCCATATTTTCTTCTCTTTTGCTCACCTCGACCCAGTAACAGTCACTGTGTCTTCCACGCAGTTTGTATTTCACCTTTTCTTCCTTGATCTTCACTCCCTTCCATAACTAAGGGCCAACAGGCCCCCAACACGCACCTGTGACTCGTCTTTAGGCACTTCAGATTTGATTCTTTTGTTTTACTTTGACTTCGGACCATGCAAAGTAGCCTTTTCTTTCTGCTATATGCCTCCTTTTCCTCCTTGTGCAAACTGTCTTTTCTGTGTCTGGTACCCAGTTTCAACTGCACCTGGTACCTAGACCCTTTTCCTTATGCTTCTATTGAGAGTTGTGAGGCAATTGGTTGTGATAATACAACTTCAGCTAGCTCCCATTCACTAATCCTTCCTTCCATTCTCCTTTTAAAGTCTTCAGTTGTGCAACTCCTCCTTCTGTAACATGAGTGACCTCATATGGTCCGAGCCAATGCATTCTAAACTTCCGAGGATGCTTCATGAACTTACTTTCGTATACCAGTACCAAATCACCTTGTTTAAATTCCTTCTTCTTGATGTGCATGTCATGGTAGGCCTTTTCTCTTTCCTTCTGCACCTATTGATGGAATCCTGCAACAAATATGTCTTCTTCCAATTCGACCAATTGTGCAAGCCTCTCTTGAACAAGGCCAGTGTCATCCATATCAGTAAAGGCAACAATTCTTAAGCTTGGCACCAAGTATTCCATTGGAACAACAACTTCGAGACCATAAACCAACTTGAAGGGGGTCTGGATTGTTAACTTCTTGCAAGTGGTTCTATAGGCCCAAAGTACTGCTAGTACTCTTAAATCCCAGTCATCCCTGTTCACACTGCAAATCTTGGTTAGTGATGTCTCCAAGATCTTTTTGAACACTTCCACTGTCCCATTTGCTTGTGGATGGTAAGGTGTTCTCTTCTGATGTCAGACTGCAAATTCCTCAGTCAAGGCTTCAACAGTCTTATTTATGAAATGTGTGCCTTGATCACTCATAAGGATCTTGGGGCATCCAAACCTAGTTATGATGTCATCAAATATGAAGCGTGCAAATATGGTTGCACTACAGTCCTTAACTGCTCTTGCTTTAGCCCATCTGGTCAAGTATTTTGTCACAGTGATGATGTACCTTTCTCCTGTGCACTTTCCTGGTGGGTTTATAGGTCCCACAAAATCAATGGCCCATTTCTCAAATGCTTATAAGGTCAATTGTGACACTAATGGAATTTCATCCCTTTGGGAATGTTTTCCAACTCTTTGGCATACATCGCAGGCTCTAGAATAGTCTTTAGCATCTCTGTGTAAGGTAGGCCACCAAAGGCCAACTCTAAGAACCTTCTGCGTAGTTTCTTTACCTGCATAATGTTATCCTTCTATGCCTTCATGAGCTTCTACGAGGATCAATGGTCGTTCTGCCTCCATAACACATCTTCTTAATATCTCATCAGATCCCATCTTGTATATATGTCCTGCTATAAGTGAGAAGTCTGCAGCGCGCACGACTAGCTATTTCTTCTGAGGAATCGTATATTCAGTAGGTTCCATTCCTGTTGACAGGAACTGGACTAGTTCTACGAAGTGGTCATCAAGCTTTCTAATTGCTAGCAATTGTGCATCCGACAATGTGTCCTCCAAACTAGTGGGCTCTTCTCCATGTTCCAACCTTGACAAGTGATCAGGACCTTTGTGTCCTCTAAACTAGTGGGCTCTTCTCCATGTTCCAACCTTGACAAGTGATCAGGACCTTTGTTCATTCTTCCTGGTTTGACTATCATTTCAAAGTCATATTCTTGAAATAGAAGAATCCATATGCATATTATTCCCCCCAACACTGGCTTGTTGACTAGGTATTTCAGTGCAGAGTGATTAGTAAACATTTTAAAGTGTCCTCCCAAAAAGTAGTGGCGAAACTTTTGCAATGCGTACACCATGGCTAACCCTTCTCGCTCAGTGGTGGCATAGTTGACCTCTGTAGTTGATAGCTTCCTTCTAGCAAAAGCTAATGGATGATCAATCTCTCCTTCACCAGGTTGTGCTAACAGGGCTCGTAAGGCAATATAAGATGCATCAACATGCACATGAAATTCCTTACTCCAATCTAGAAACACCAGAATGGGCGCAGTAAACATTTTTTGTTTCAATGTATCGCAGTTCTGTTGGCATTTTGTTGTCCAACTAAACTGACAATATTTCTTCAACAATTTCTCCATAGGTGTTGTGATCTAATCATATCCTTTGATGAACTTCTTGTAATATCATGTGTGTCCCAACACAGTGTGCAGCTATTTGACTGAAGTAGGAGGTGGCAGATCAACTATAATGGCAATTTTAGATGGATCAACCAGCAACCCTGCTTGCATACAATATGACCTAACAACACTCCAAATGGTGAGAAGAAGATGCACTTCCTCAGATTCAAAGAAATTTGACACTGCCTACATTTGTCCAACATTAGCCTTAGACATTCAATATGATTCTTTAATAAACTAAAAACAATCCAATCATCAAAGTATGCTTCTAGAAATTTATGAAAAAATTCCTTGAATGCTTCAACCACCACCCTGGAAAAGATGGTTGGGGCATTGTTTAATCCAAATGGCATCACTGTGTACTGATAATACCCCCATTCTATTGCAAATGTGGTCTTGTGGTGATCTTCCTTGGCAATTCGAATCTGATGGTATCTTGAAAATCCATCTGTAAAAGAATATACTTCCTGGCCTCCCACATTATCTAACACTTTGTCAGTGAATGGTGTAGGGAAGGGATCATGCAAACATGCATCATTCAGCTTTCTGAGATCTATGCAAATCCTAATCTCTCCTATCTTCTTGTCTTGTACCACCATAGGGCTAATCCACTCTGACTCTTCCATGGGTTCTATAATGCCTGCTTCCAGCACTCTGTCGAGCTCAACTTTCATTTTCTCTTTGTACTTAGGGTTCAATTTGTAGGGTCTCTATTTGACTAGTCTAGAATCTGGCTTCAAAGGGATCCTCATCTCTCCCATAGGCCCTTTAATTCCCTTCATATCAGTGAACTTGGTTGGAAACAAGTCTTGATATTCATCCAGTAATTTTGTAATCTTTTCAATAGTGGCAACATCCTAATAATTTCCAACATTTAAAAGCTTCGGTGTTTGTTCTGTTCCATTATTGACCTTCTTAATATTGACTGGGTGTCCAATGAATGGTAACTCAACTTCTGGTCCTTCCACGTCTCTTTGTCCTTCTGTTTCTGTAATATTCACCTTTCTTGGATCATCGTCTTCATCAGTATTGATGTTGTAATAGCCTTGCAGTTTTTGTAGAGGCACAGTCCATTCATCCTCGTCTTGCTCTAAAGGGAGGCTAGAGGCCTCCTCAAATACTTTCTGTCTAACAATCTGTAGTGCTTGATCTACTAACGGATATTGAATTTCAAATAAGAAGGTTGTTACAAAATTCTGAGTCATACCTTTCCAATATGTAGTGATGAGGCGCAACTCTGCTTGAAGGTACCAGTTGATAGGTGTCGTGTCTAGTGTGTTGATGAATTTGTGTACCCATTTTTCTTGAGGAACATTTCTCCAGGATTCCTCATAGCTTCGCACATGGTCCTTTGGGCAGCTTCAACCTGTGTATCAAACTTCGTTGCCTTCTACTTGTGCTGAGAACCGCATTGTCATCAAGGTACGACACTGTACCCAATCTGTAATGTTACTTTTGTGTGCCCCCCACCATCTTGTTGGGGTTTCTTTCAGGGCCTCATCCATCGCCAATAGTCTTTGTTGCATTGGTAAACTCTCTTCAAAGTCTAACAAGAAGGTTTCTAAAGGATTTAGACCATCAAAGGTGGGTAAGTTACTTATTGTTGTGTCGATCTAGCGAAATTCTCTAGTTATTCTAGCACATCTTATTGTAGATACTTCATACATTCTATTATGCCAATTTTCTATTGCTTCTTCTGAGTCTAATGAGCATACGTTGTCACTTCGCTAGCTTAAGTTTCCATCAGCCGTAGGATTAATGTAATCTTGTTGTTTGGCTGTTAATTTGTATATATTTTTTAGTTCATATGCGTGGTCTTCTTCTCTAATGGGCTCTGTGTATCATTGACCTTCATCTAGATCTAAGGGTGCAATGACCCTAAGGCCATCTTTTTCAAAATTCACACATCTCTTCCTTAAATCAACCATAGTGGAATTATTGAAGGCCCAATCAATTCCTAACAACGCAGGGTAAGGGCAATTGTCATCAACTATCTCATTTACCTCAAAATCTGCAAATGTTCTTACTCCATGAATGTCCACAGGGACATGTTCCAGTCTGCCAAATGGACTTACAGCTTGTTGATTGGCCATCCTAAGCCTGATAGGGGAATAGATCAACTTCAGTTTTCCCATCAATGCCCAGGTTTGCTTCGTCATGACATTGACCTCCGACCCTAAGTCGAGGACTACATAATCTATATCATATTCGCCTATTTGAGCATTCAAATGTAATTCCTTATTTGTCCTTCTCTTCTTACTGATTTGGTGTACTTCCCTATTCATTAAGGGGTCTATCTTTCCTAGCTCATATTGTCTGATTAAATTTTGTAGTTCTTGTACAATGCTCTCATCCTGAATTAACTTAACACAAGTATATAGAAATTTCATGAGCTTGCTTACCTCTTTTCCTTCTCTTGGCGAAGTAGACCGATCAAATGCCTAAGGAATTACATACTCTCTTACTTCTACTCTTTTCTTTGATGAAGAACCTTGGTCTCCTTTGAACTATTTTCTTGCTTCCTCAAATATTTGTCTTTCTTTATTTGCATCAAAGATTTAGGTCTTCTTTGCAGCTTTACTAATTCCTGAATCTTTTGTAATCTTCCCTTGGGTCATTGTGTCATCTCCTGTAACAGTGCCTCCTCTAGTAATAACAACGACTCTAGGGTATTCTCCACAAGGTTCATCTTTGATCAACTGTATCTTTGGGTTCTGCTGAGGTCCTTGTTTCTCTTGAAGTTTAGTAAGTGGTGTTGGACATTCTTCAATAACATGCTCGAAGGAGTTGCAATAGCTGCAAGTAGTGTAAGGGTTCTAATAGTCCCTTGCCAAGTTTCCTAGTTGTGCACAATTATAACAGATGATATGTCCTTGACCTTGACCTATACCTCCTCCCCGTCCTCTTCCTCTAAATCCACTGCGAGGATTGAAATTTCCTCTCCTAGGGGAGTTGTACTGCATAAAGTTTCCTTCTTGTTGTACTTCACCTTGAATCTTGTATATGTCTCTTGACCTTTCATGCATGAGATCATAAGCCCTACAATCCCTATCATCATGTCCCATGGATTTATAGAATGTGCAATACAAACTTGTGGGTGTTTGAACATATTTTTGCATGTAATAGAACTCACCAGGGAGATGCCTATTTATGCATACCTCGCACCAGGGTAAGGTGACTTGCTTCAAAGGGATCGGGGATCCAAAGTCCAAGTATTCATGGAATAGAGGGAAGTGCTCCTTTTCATGGCCTTTTGATCTGCATCTGACACACCAGATGTCTTCTCTTTTATCTTTTCCCTTGTCTTTCTTCATATCTTCGACTTGCAAAGACAAACTAGTCAGCTGACTCAAGATCTGAATCACACCTGAGTTGGATTCTCCCATAGGGGATGATTCTAGCTTCATGGAGATCTCCAGTGCCTCATCCTGCGATGAAATCTTCTGCTACATTAGAGGAAATCTGATGTGTGGTAAGAGGGTAGCAATGAACCATTCCCTATTCTGCTCATCTCGAATATGAAAATTCAATCGACCTGTTAGGGTCTTGAATCTCTTATCAAACTCCCAAACTAGCTCGGCTACCTTCTGCTTTATCTCCTTCAATTTTGTAATACATTGGGACTCTGACTTAGATTTCTTAAATTATGCAATCAACGCATTATTGATCTCATTCAACGGCTTAGGTTGTGCAAGTCCTTGGACAAGCTTCACGTACCATCTTAGTGCGCGATCTCTTAGGGTAGTACTAAACTGGGTTATTTTAACTGCTTCATTGGTGACATTTTTAATATTCCATACGGCTTCACATAGGAACCAGTGATGGTCACGATCTTTAGATCCATCTCCCCTAAAGATAAGGAGTCTCATCTCATCTACCATAGATCTTCCTAGGGTCCCTGACTTAGTATGTGATGGACTACTAGTGACGATGCTCTAGAGGCTCTGGTGGCTTGGATTACTCTGATTTCTTAATACTACTAAATCAACAGGAGGGATAATAGAACTTACTTCAACAATCTGTGCAGTTCCTGAAGTTTCTAGCTCATCTCGCTGAAGTTCTTCACCTTCCTCTTCCTCAGCCTTAGTGGGTTTTGAATGCTCTTTGTCGGTCAGATCTTCTTCTTCTCCACTATAGAAACCCTCATATCCATAGTTCTTCTTGAACAGGTTCACAAGATGAAATTCTCTGAACACTCTCCCACTGCACGTATGTCCAAACTTTGTGTCGCTATCGCTGTCTGAATTTTTGAACATTAGCCTTTTTAGATTCGACCAATATATTGTATCTTCAAGATGTTCTTCTCATGCAACAACATCTTGATTCTCAATTTCAGAAAGTGTAAACATTTTCCTCAGGGTCCCTTGAAAAGAATATCTCTTTGCTTGGCTATACGACTTTACTCTGTCAACAACAAACTCAGTGATGTGGCCTCCAATGGTGATATCGAACCAATGATCCACTGCTCTTGACACAACGTTATCAATTCTCTTGACCTTCTTGATCAACGTCGATATCCAAACTACAAGAGGTCTAGATCTGACCTCAA
>JASDQU010210602.1:0-18714 GCA_032191745.1 Picea mariana
GTATGAGGTCAAAGGGAAGGAAAATTTGGTATGGAGGTTGAAGAAGAGCTTGTATGGCCTAAATCAAGCTCAAAGGTAGTGGTATTTGAAGTTTAACAGGTTTATGACAGAATAAGGTTATAGTAGATGTCATTATGATCACTGTGTTTATTTTAAAAGTCTAGACAATGGAAGCTATATCACCTTGCTATTGTATGTAGATGACATGCTTGTTGCAGGTTCTAATATGCAAGATATAAATGTGCTCAAGAATAAATTAGCTAACTCATTTGCGATGAAGGATTTGAGTTCTGCAAAGAAAATCCTTGTTATGAGAATAGCAAGAGACAAGAAAAATTGCAAATTGACATTGTCTTAGGGTGATTACATATAGAAGGTGTTGGAGAGGTTTAGAATGCAGAATGCAAAACCAGTTAGTACACCTTTGGCCAACCATTTCAAATTAACCAAGGAAATGTGTCCCAAGACACAACAGGAGATATAATACATGTCTAGGGTCCCTTATTCATCAACAGTTGGCAGTTTGATGTATGCAATGGTTTGCACAAGACCAGATATTGCACATGCAGTGGGAGTTGTGACTAGGTATATGAACAATCTAGGTAAAGAACATTGGGAGGCAGTAAAGTGGATTCTCGGGTATTTGAAAGGTACTGCTACTCATGCATTATGTTTTGGAGGTTCAAAAACTATTCTATAGGGATATGTTAATTCATATATGGCGAGTGATAAAGATAGCAGGAGGAGAATCACATGGTATGTTTTTACTATAGGTGGAATAACAATAAGTTGGATTTCAAAACTGCAAAAGGTTGTTGCACTTTCAACAATAAAGGTAGAGTATGTTGTTGCTACAGAGGTTAGTAAAGATATTATTTGGTTACAGAGGTTTATGGAGGAATTAGGAAAGAAGCAAGAGAATAGCAGGTTGTACTGTGACAACGAGAGTTCCATTCATCTTGCAAATAACTCATCCTTCCATTCGAAGATTAAGCATATACATCTCAGGTACTATTTCATATGATCCATCTCGGAAGATGGACATTTGAAGTTGGAAAAGATACATAATAGCTAGAATCCTGCAGACATGTTAACAAAGGGAGTAACCAGAGAGAAAATGAGTTCCTGCTCAGTTTCTGTTGATCTTCAAGCGTGAAGGTGAAGATGAAAAATTTTCTAGGTCCAAGAAGGATCATAGTCTAGAAGATAAAATGACAGTGGAGTTGTTGGGATGGGTCTCCAAGTGGGAGATTGTTGGTTATGGAGCCTGATTATCTTCCTGATTAAGAGGTTTTTGTTTTCAGCCGTGTTTATATCCCATGAAGACTTTACACCCTGAAAAATCGTACACCCATCCACACGGAGGAGTTGCAGGGTGGGCTTGCCCACCCTATGGGGTCCAGGGGCAAGCGGCCTCCGGAAGGAAAAATTTCCTTGTAATGTATATTGTAATTTCATAGTAAATATGGACCGTTCATTGTAAGGTCGCATATCTGATAGTAGAAGTTATGTTAGGGTTTTTTTCCCTCAAAGGAAACCCTTTTTTACGAGGGAAATGTATTGCAACTATGTATCATTGCAAATATTGTATTCTGAGAGAGGAGACTGTGAGAGAAAGAAGAGGAAGTTACAATGAGTGTGTTGTAGGTTGTATCCCTTCATTTGTTGGATAATAAAAAGGAAGGACCTGGAAATTTCTTTGGTGGACATAGCCCACACTGGGTGAACCACGTATATCTGTGTCTCTGTTGTATTGTGTATCTTCTGTGTTTTATTTGCAATTTTTTATTTTATTTTATTGTTCCGCAATATTGTTTTTTTAACAGAAACTCAAGCATTTTCAGATCTTACTGGGCTAAGGCAAGATAGTTGGGAATTTTACCTAGGGTTTATAACTTTAGAATAAAAGAAACAATTACTTAATCCACAAGTATTAAGTATGAGGGGCCAAGGCTGGTTTTATATATATTATATGTAATTGTGCAAAAGAAATAAACTAAACAAGAAATCACATGAGTATGTTCATGGATAAGAGACAATGATAAAAGAAAAATCTGAACCAAATCATAAAAATACACATGTGAGACTAAAATTAGAAATATGATTTTTATATTGATTTCATTCTGAGATACAAAGCTGAATTCTCTTTAAAAACCCCTGCGAGGGTAGGGACCAAATTCAGATTTAGAATCCTCCGATGGGAACCATACAGAAAGACTCTGAATACAAAACAAAACTGAAGCTAAAGATCTGGATCAACTTGCCACAAAATGTTGTCACTTGACTTTGAAAAATATTCTTTATTGGTCATGAAATTTAATTCATAAACAAACAAGAACACACAAATTGTCAAAGATAAATCATACACCTTTAAAGACAAACTACTAAAACATATGTTTCAGTTTTGAATCTTGCTACCTTCAATAAGACCTTGCTATCATCAAGATGGTTAAGCCTTCTAGTAAACTCAGAATGGATGAAGAATAGAAGTATCTCACAAGTATAGAGCAAACCTTATAGCAAAATTTCTCCTTCTCTTCTCTCCTACCCCTTGTCTCTTCATTTTATTGAGCTTGTATTCCTTGCTAATAAGTTATGGTAGTTCAAATACCTTTCTTTTGTTAGGCTTAATTAGCTTAACTAATTAGTTGAAACAAATAATTAATAATATATAAATAATGGTCTATTTAAATAATAACTAAATAGTTGGGACCCCTTGTCACTCCAATTTTCATTTCTTTAATAATCATCAAAACATGAAGTATCATACCCCAAATATTTAATTCAAATATCCGTCTTGTAACTCCCATCCTCATATTAATAATCAAATATTTTAACATCAACAAAATAGAAAATTACTATATCCAAAAATAGCATTATATCCATTTTGTCCAAAACTCTGTCTAAATATGTGTTTGATATCCAAAATACTGTCAAAATAAAAAGAATATCCTCAAAAGAAAATAACATTAATAATGTTAAAAACCATATTTGTTGTGAGAGGCATTTTTCCTCTTTTCACTGCTGCCCTCTTTTGATCCCATTTCTAATTTATCCCGTGCAACTGCCTTCAACTGATAGGAACCTTGTGGGTGGATTGAATTGATGACATGAGAACAATAATCTTTGAGATGGAGATGAGAAGACACAGATTCAGAGGAATTTTTGGATGATTCGGAGGGATTGACCACTCCTTTTCCCTTATCTAGCTCTGGCTTAGGAACATTATTTTTTAGCCTTTTGCTTGCATGAGAGGACTGTACTGGAAAAAAAACACTATCATCTTGGGCATTTGGATTTATTGATGGTGGAGGAGGGGGTAATGGAAACAACACAGTAGGCCAACTATGGTGATGAACTACATGCTGATGAACAATTTCTTGCCAACTATCATTGGTAGGTGGTTCTGGCTGCATAGACACATGAGGGAAACATGGATACCAGAGAAAATTGATGTGGCTGGAAATGAGGCCTTTCAGGTATGGGTTGCATAATTCCTTGGCCGACTAGATTAAAAAACCCAACTTGGAAAAGTTGATTTAGTGCTTGCGGATCAGTGTCAAAATGTATCGAAAATCGTGGCCTTCTATGGCCTCTTTGCCAATTATTTCCTCTGCCTCTATTAACACCTTTATTAGAACCTCTTCCATTGGTGCCTCTGCTAAAGAAACTGATCATGAAGCAATATTCCAATCATGTTATGATTTTTTTTTAGCAATCCATGCATCAATACTCTACCTAATAAAATCAAAAGGTTGGCTCTATCATTCACAACAGAAGCAAATGCAATCCATCCATCAATACTTTTAAACTCAACAATCATTCACCATTTGAACAAGGAGTGATAGGGCTATTGGGAATATGGGGGGCTTTGTAATGAGTGAAAAATGGTAGCATGGACGAGAAGCAACCAACAAATATTGTTCAAGCAAACACAGAGGTAATCTTCTTACAAAAACAAAAAATGTATCCATCTCCAAACTTCCAACACCAGTCATCATCTAGTCCTTTTCCTTTCCTGTTAATCCTTTCTCTTTTAAAATGAAATTCATAATAATAAAACAAGGGATGTTTTAAATGCATCTGGGAAGGCGGTGGGTATATAATGAGTGAAAAGTGAGATAGTGAACGAGAATGAGATGATTACTGTTCTGTTACATGAAATAATTGAAAATTGACATTGCTATCATTTTCCAAAAAATATTTTTTGTTAACAATTCAAATCCAAGACACGACAAATTTTATAGGGTTCAATTTAAAACCCCATGAAAATTTCAGGACTGTCAAACTTTACAATTTTTATTTTCCCTTTTTCCCTGTCCATTAGTAGAGCGTTTTATAAGAGACTATTAACAAAGTCATTCGAAACAATTAAAATGAGATTATATCAAGCCAGCATGGGAGGATGTGGAAACAAACATAAAGCCACTGACTTTTCACTATACAATACTTATATCACAACCTCAATACTTGCTGCAGAAACAGAATGGGTTCAAAACCCCATGTGAAACTGGTGCTCATTTGTTTTTTCAAAATCATGTAACCTCAAAATTGACCAAACCCCCATAGATAAATATCAAACGAGCCAAGATTTCAAGCATTTAACGAATCTTTTGCACTGTTGGGTCAACACTATAACAAGTATAAAAAACAGAGTTTGAATTCACTACTGCCATATATCAGATACAAAACGAGGTATGGGCAAACATAAAGGGAAAATATTAATAAGGGGTTTGCAAAAAAAAACAATAATCTCTTTCCACAACGAACCTTCCACAGACCTCCCATGGTGGCCACATGTCTCACATATATTCACAAACAACATAATGATAATCCGAAAAATATGAAAGTCTTCCAAGGAATGGGTAAAAGGATATAACATTATGAAATAATCACCAAAACCTGACTGTTCTTTTATTTCACAGAGAAAACCCTTCGAATTTTAATCACTAGAGATGAGAAAAACCGTAAGTATTTACCATAATTCTTTGCCCATAGTCATAAAAAATAAGCAACATTCATTCTGGGTGCAACACAAGACATATTTAAGACAAAATGGAATTCCAAACAGCATTCCCAGCTTGAAACGTTTAAACCCCAACATGAAGAAAACCCATTTAAATATAATTTGCATAGTCATAATACCCACATACATCCATTTTAATATTCGAAAAGCAAACAAAATATGTAAGAAAATCTAAGATCCAACATCATGATTCTATTCGGAGTAGAGCTACAGTTCATGAATGGAGAGGTGAGAATCAACATATCTGTGAGGGAAATACCAAAAAGCCAACAAGCACCACTATTCCTTCAAAGTCCAAGCAAAATGGGGGTAACACTAGCCATAGAAACCGACACAGGCACAAACAAAGTGAAGGTGGCAAGATTGAGGTAAGGTAAGGATGACGTGCAATAATTTCATGTCGTTTCCCACATTAATTGTCACCCACCACAACCAAGTATGGAGCGCACCCAAACCACCATAACATTTTTACAAAACACATAATCAACCATATGTATCAAATTCACCACCAACATATTACTTCCATTTTCCAAATCGAATCTTAGCACTTAGCACCAAAACATGTCCCACATTAATCTCATAAGTCTTATAAGTATGTTCAACACTTAGCACCAAAACATTTCCCACATTTCTTACTAATGAAGGATTGCCATTCCATAAACATATCAATTCTCCACAACATATGCAAGTATACCATAAGTGCAATACAACATAACTATATGCCAAAATATATGTGTATCTAGGATGAACCAAGATGCTTATCAAAACTAACATTTTCCTCCTCCTTTTCCTTTTAAATCAAATTGCCAATGCACCCATCATTCATCCATTTTACATGGAAAGCAACTCGAATTTCTGGGTTTATTCTCAAACTGTAGAATCATTTTTGCAAGGTATTCATGAGTGCAAATTAGAGGAGATTCTTTCATAATTATTTACATAAAGGGGTCCCACCTATTTAGTATATTATTAAATTATATATATAAGTAATAAGGCATTGCAACCCATTTGCAGACATAGATTCCATGTTGCTCTTTTGGGCGTCAACAAACTGGTGACTCCATAGGGAAATATGTTCTCAACAGATTTAGAACTCAAAATGTTTGGTTTCGCAAACCAATAGAAGTAAGTGATCAAAACTGCTGAAAAGAATAGTTATGCAACTGGGGGGAAATTATGGTTTAAGGGAAATAATGAGATGAGACTTCAGGGAATAACTTATGGAAAGTGAGATGTATGAGGGGAGTTGGTCCTATATGTATAACAATAAAATACGATTCATAATTGATCATGATTTTTATAATTTCGAGGAGAATGCTTCTGATATGCTCTTTAATCTCAGGATGGAGGGAAGAAAGGGATATCAGAAACAGGAGAGAAAATAAAAGCAACTATACTACAACAATATTGAAAGAAAAAATCTATCCCAATGGTGTCTCAAAAGGAGGACATCGTGATAGCTGTGTGTATTTTATTTTCATTGATCAACAATACTTACATAATGACATTGTTATGGAAAAAATGATCCAGACTTTATTTCTGATCATTACGCGAAACAAACAACAGAAATTAAAAATCAACAAACCTAAGTAAAAAATAAAACAATAAGATAAAGGACTATATACAACAATCATGTTTATACAAAAGTGTTAATAATCAAGCTAGTTCCACATAATGTTTCAAGTGGGAACCATTAGTACTGTAAGAAAATAATCGCTCCTTCATGTCCTTAAGAAGATAAGAACTTATGCCAAGGATAAAAGTGATTTTTAAAGGACCTAGCGATAATTTGTGGAATTTAGAATGTCTCCCTCTTTCAGCATGGGCTGAGTCCCATAGTAGGACTTTGTCATCAATATTGAATTCAACAACCTTTGCTCGTTTGTTAAAATACTTTTTCACCATTTGTTGCCTTCTTTTTAGGTTCTCCAAGACAAAGTTTCTTTATTCTTCCAAGGCTAACAATTCATTTATCCTTTGGGGAACATTAGAAGAATTTAATTCTTCAACTGTAACATCAGCCACAAGGAGGAAAGCTTCAATTGAGTAGGCATAATAGCCTCTTGACCATATATGAGCTAAAAGGGGGTAAATCTTGTACTTGGTTTGGTGGTTGTACAGTATTCCCAGAGAGCATAAGTGAGAAGTGTGTGCCACTGGTGAGGTTTGTCTTGTATGATTCTCTTTATGATCCTAACTAGATTCTTGTTAGTGGACTCTACTTGCCCATTTCCCTGAGGGTAGTAAGAAGATGAAGTGAAATGTTTGACACCTAATTTATCCAGAAATTGGCTCAATTTTGCGGAGACGAAGGCTAGGCCATTGTCCATAATGATCTCTAATGGGATGTTGAATCTGGAAAAGATATTAGATTCTAGGAAATAAATTACTTGCTCATCCTATGCGTGTCTAAGAGGGACAACCTCAGTCCACCTAGTAAAGTAATTAATGGCTCTTAAAATAAATATATGCCCTACAAAAGATAGAGGATTGATAGGACCAATAAAATCTAGATGCCATTTTGAAAAAGGGAAATCCGAGAGGACATGTTGTAAAGGCATGGCAGGAAGGCGTTCTTTCCCAACAAAATTTTGGCATTTATCACAGGATCTTGCAAATTTATATGAATCGTGGAATATCAAAGGCCAGGAGTGACCATTTCTTATGATCTTAAAAACAGTAGCCTTGGCAGAAAAATGGCCACTGATGTGAATGACAGAAGCTAATGATCCATGGATTTCATGTAATAATTTGTGTGCTTCCTCATCATTTACACATCGAAGTAACAAACCATCAACAAACCTCCTAAACAAAAGGTTTCCTTAAATGATATACTTGGAAGCCTCAAGGTAGAGTCTCCTTCTCTGGTGAGGATCCAATGCATCTGGACACTTTTGATACTGCAAATAGTATGTCATATTTTTATACCAAGGATGTTTAGATAGAGAAATATTTTGATTTTCAATATAAAACAACGTTGAAAGAGGATTATCTTGGTCATCAAGTTCTTCACTTGGTTCATGATGCTGAGCTACGTGAAGGGATAGGTCTCATCCCTTGATTGTCTTTGAAGTCATGATCATCAAATCATGATCCTGAATTTTGGAAAGCCAATCCGCAAGTTTTCCTGAAAGATAAGTTTGGAAAATCTAAAACTTGACAGCAGGAAAATGGGCTTTTACCTACGTATGTTTTCCCAAAATAAAATGGAATTTTTTTTTCTATAGTCTTGACAAGAGAAAAAATATGTTTCTCAATATAATAATATTTGATCTCATCATTTGATAGAATTTGACTCATGTAAGCTACAAATTTTTTATTTTTTTGGTCATCACATTGTAAGAGGATAGAAAAAATCGTTTCCTCGGCGACATTGGTATATATGATAAAGTCTTTCTCAAAATATGGTTTCTCCAGAATCGGTGTAGAGTTGATTTCTTTCTTAATCCCAAGGAAAGAATTCTCGACCTCATCTGTCCAAGAAAAGAACGATCCTACTTCAGAATATTATGGATTGGTTTAACCATGACAACAAAATCATGAACAAATCTACATACAAAATTAATAATTCCCATGAAATCTTGAACTTCCTTCTTGGAGGTGGGGGAAGGGAGGTTTAGAATGGAAGTAATCCTCTCAGGATCTATACTTATCCCTGAATCAGAAACAATGTGACTGAGGAGCTTGCCTTTTGTGACACCGAAAATAGATTTGGAAGGATTTAAAGAAATGCCAAATTTTCTATAGTGCATGAGAACTTTTGTAAGATGACCAAAATGATCCAACCAATTTTTAGAATAAACAATCAAATCTGTTATCACTCTGTAATTTCCCTTGGTTGCGGAAGGGAAACCATGGAGGTAACCACATACCAATTTGTGCTTGGAATTTGGCCTTTCCAAACCAGAGAGGGATCTCTCAATGTAAATTAGGCTCAGTGGCCATATCTGAAATAGAAATAAGGTTTTAATATGTGGTGGCAGAGCAGAGAGAGAAATCCATTGGGCATGGAGTCAAATTTGAAGAAAATGGAACTATCAGTGAGTTGTGGTAGAACTATCAAGGAAGTAGAGGCTATATAGGTGATAATATTTCAGTTTGAATATTGTTGTTGTATGATGGAAGAAAGAGAACATAGTTAACCACATTCAGAGCACCAACTCAGATGAATTCTAATTGGGTTAAGAAGAGATAACAACACTTAAATTGCTTGAATCTAAAGCATCAATATCAGATGAATTCTAGACCATTAGCTTTCCAATTTAAGAATATAAAGGTTGTAGATGAAATGAGAAAATAACACAAAAAATACATACATGAGAGGGAAACACACACTTCATATCACCACCACAAGAATATCTGGTATGAATAACACTATACTTCTGCACTAATATTTCATTAAACTTTAGGAAAATTATAAAATGTTCAAAGGAAATCTCCTCTATGTTTCTGCCAGCCCTTTATTCAATCAAAATTACAAATATATATAGAAAATAATCTTCCCCAAGATGAGGATTTCGAGCTCAACTACTTCCCAAAGTTGGATATGATTACAAAATTATAGCAATACGTTTAGAACTGCTTGCTAGGAAATAGGAATCAATTTTCTAGAAAATAGGCTATACATATCCATTTGAATATTCCAAACCATGACACCTCTAAAGAAACTGAGAGAGTTTTTTGTGAATGGAATCGTGTTTGAAAAACAACCTCTTTCAGTTTTCAAATATTCCTTTCCAGGGTCTAAGGATTTGTGCCCAAAGATAATGACTAAAACATGAAATCATTAAAATTTTAAATCTAAAAAATAGGCTGTAAATATCTATTCGAATATTCCAAACCATGACACCTGTGAAGAAACTAAGAGATTTTTTGTGAATGGGATCGTTCTTAAAAATTGAGTTTGAAGGTTACTGCAAAAACAATCATTTTAAGAACTTGCACAACAAACTTGCGAAGCGAACTTGTAGAGCGAGTTTCCTTTTGACATTTTATTCTATTGTTTGGATTTGATTAATGGTTGAAGGTCATTGATTGATAGTTTTTCACTTGATATGATGAAAAATTTCCCTAGGACCACTTCATTACCCTTTCAAACACCATTTTCTTCAAGATCCTAATATATGTCAAATACTCGATTCAGACTTCTACCCTTGAGAAAATTATAGGAGACTAACATTGGCTCCAATGGGGATGAAGTGCTCCCTGTGAGGCAATAAAGAAATCTCTAACCAGGTGCCTTCATCCATTGGGTTATTCCCAACCTGCAAACTGACTTGTATCCTTCTCCAACTGAAATCAAACCCACTTTGAAAACCAAAACTGTACACTGAAACTATGCATACATTTAAAACCATATTGCTAGAATCCAAATTGAAACAAATTCTTGCCCAACAAGATTATTAGCACAAAATTCCTACTATAATCAGTCGAGGCAACTAATGAATTCAAGTGATCTCATATTTCCAATGTAACCAATCAAACAAATGGATACTTGACTGACCTCTACTTTGGTTCTCTCCAAAACGAAAGAAAATCTTAAAAGATGGCAACTCAATATGAAATCTAAATCCACCTTCAAAGTTTATGAACTTTGCAAAATTCACTTTCCTTAATGATGCCAATAAAACTGCAAAAGAATATTTAAAATCATGATACACTACCCTATCTTGAAGGTCAACAAAAAGACAAACATTCCCTTCGTTTACAACTGCTAATTGTTCTATGTCATCCAACACAAGATCCTTTTCAGAATGAAAGAAAACAATCTGTTCATTGGGCTTATCATTCTCATCAGGGATAATAATAATGTGTTATTGAAAATATTTAATTGAGGCAACCACATCATCAATTGCAAAAATGTACACAAATGACCCTTCATGGATATCAACAAGAGTGTCATCTTGATTTTCAGGAGAACCGAGACAAACAACTTCATGCACATTATTCTCTTGCCATTGTGACCCTGTGATACAAATGTGATAGGATGATGCATTCATTTCCTAAAATTCTATGTCATGTGAAGGGTTATTGTCTAAAGTTTCTATAGATGCAATTTCAGAAATCTGATTTTGACCAACCTTTTCTTGAAACAAAGATTCAAAAAATGCCTAATCTGAAGAAACATATGAATGGTTATCCTCATACTCTTGATCACTTGAAGACGAGCAAGGTTGCTGCAAATGTTTATCAAATTCAAGAGATAGAACATGGCTTTCATCATTAAAATTCTGATCAGTTTCACCTTCAGTCAAAGGGGAAGATAATTCTTGTTGAAAATCAACTTTATCTTCGTAACAATTATGCTCTAATGTTTGTTCCTGACGTTGAAAAGGAATTTCATAAATGGCCTCTAAAATTTCCTCATCCATGAACTCATCATCTTCATAAGAATTCTCCAAGTTTTGAATAAAAATTTCAAAATGATGACAAAAGTCTTGAACCAATAACAATGATGGATATGATCTTTTATAATTTTAAAAAATTATTGTATGAAAATGTTGTAATGAATAAAGACTTCCAGATGGTAAATTTTCATACCATTGTTTTTCCTTTCCCTCCAAGGTGACCATGAACATCTTCAACAAGCAGTCTTCATGAAATTGAACCTTTAGCTTACACACATGCATATGAAATTTAAGCAAGTGAAGAGAAACATCGTCTCCTTTTCCATCTATGAATCTAGGAAGATATGTCTGCCAATCTATGCAACGCATTTTATTTGGAAAACTGAGAATGTGAACACGATTCATAAGAGCATACCTTGCATATATGTGATCCATATTGAAGCAGTGGAGTCACCAAGAAAGTCTTTAGGCTACTGAGTCTTTGGACAATGGAGTCACCATGAAAATTGTGAACTCTAGATTCTTTAAAATGGTGTCGCAAGGTGAATGTTGTACAACCTTTCTGTGTTTGACTATTTTTCACCATCAATACTCAGATATGAACTTTTTCATTTATCCTAGGGAAAATTTCACTTTCTCTCCCCAGAAACAACACCAAAATGTTATCACTCTGTAATTTCCCTTGGCTGCGAGAGGGAAACCACAGAGGTAACCACAGACCACTTTGGGCTTGGAATATGGCCTTTCCAAACCAAATAGGGATCTCTCAATGTAAATTAGGCTCAGTGGCCAGATCTGAAATAGAAATAATGTTTTAAGATGTGGTGACAGAGCAAAGAGAGAAATCCATTGGGCATGGAGTCAACTTTTAAGAAAATGGAATTATCAGTTACTGGTGGTAGAAATATCAAGGAAGAAGAGGCTATATAGGTGATAATATTTCAGTTTGAATATTTTTGTTGTATGATGGAAGAAAGAGAAAACAATTAACCACATTCAGAGCACCAACTAAGATGAATTATGATTGGGTTAAGAAGAGATAAAAACACTTAAATTGCTTGAATCTAAAGCATCAATATCAGATGAATTCCAGGCCATTAGCTTTCCAATTTAAGCATATAAAGGTTGCAGATGAAATGAGAAAAGAACAGAGGAAATACATACATGAGAGGGAAACAAACTCTTCATATCATACCACAAGAATCTCTGGTATGAATATCACTGTACTTTTTCACTAATGTTTCATTAAACTTAAGAAAGATTACAAAATGTTCAAAAGAAATATCCTCTATGTTTCTTCCAACCCTTTAATCAATCAAAATTACAAATATATTTAGAAAATGATCTTCCCCAAGCTAAGGAGGTCGATCTCAACTTCTTCCCAAAGTTGGAGTTGGTTACAAAATTATAGCAACACGTTTAGAACTACCTGCTAGGAAATATGAATAATTTTTTTTGAAAATAGGTTGTAAAGATCCATTCGAATCTTCCAAACCATGGCACCTGTAAAGAAACTGAGAGAGGTTTTTGTGAATGGGATCGTGCTTGAAAAAATGTTCGTTAATTTTTTAAATATTCATTTCCATAGTCTTGGGATCATTGCCCAAAGATAATGACTAAAACAATAAATCATTAAATGTTTAAATATGAAAAATAGGTTGTAAAGATCCATCTGAATATTCCAAACCATGACACCTGTGAAGAAAGGAAGAGAGGTTTTTTTGAGTGTGCTCGTTATTGACAAAATCCTCTTTCAATTTTCAAATATTTCTTTCCATGTGGTCATAAATTGAGTTTGACGTTGACTGCAAAAACAATCATTTCCAGAACTTGCACAATGAACTTGAGTAGCGAAGTTGCAGAGCGATTTTCCTTTTGACATTTTCTTCTATTGTTTGGATTTGATTGATGGCTGAAGGTCACTGATTGATAGTTTGACACTTGAGATGATGATAATCATCCCTAGGACCACTTCATTACCCTTTCAAACACCATTTTCTTCAAGATCCTAATATATGTCAAATACTCGATTCGGACTTTGACCCTTGAGCAAATTATAGGACACCAACAAAATCATCAAGATAAACTTGGATAACCTTACCGATTAGATAATCAAAAACTATCTGCATATCTCTTTGAAAGGTGGAACTTGCATTAGATAAGACAAAAGGCATGCATTCATAATGAATGTGCCCCAACTTGTGGTAAATGTGGTTTTATACCTATCAGTCCTTTTTACCTTGATTTGATTATACCCAGAAAAACTGTCAAGTAAGCACATCATTTGAGACCCTGCACCCTGTTATAAAATCATTTCCATATTAGGAAGTGGAAAATGATCTTTGACACTCTCTCTATTCAATGCGTAGAAATCGACACATAATCTGATCTGGCCAATAGTTTTCCAAATAGGTACCAGGTTTGAAAACCAGTCAGAATACTTAACTGTAAAGATTATATTAGGTTTCAACAATTTCTCCAATTCTTTTCTAATAGTGGATTTGAGCGCAGGGTTAATAGTTCTTTGTTTTTCCTCACTGGTTTTACCCCTTCCTTGATAGGAATGGCATGTTGTATGAGAGTAGGATCAAAAGCACGAAGATCCTCGTATGACCAGGAAAAAACATCTTGAAATTCACGGATTAATTCAGATGTCCAAATATTCAAGAAAATGGTATCACCAACTTTCCTTTTCGACTCCTCTTCCTTATGTGCTTCTTTTCTTCCTACATCACTTGACGAAAATGAACTTTAGAGAGGAGTCAAGCCTTTAGGAAATTTTTCATCTTCAATAGAGATGATTTCTTTGGGCTTAAACGATTCATTTTATATGAAATCACAAATGCCTTCGTCACTCGGGAAAACTTGCCATGATTCTACGTTATCAGGGATGTGAGGATGACATAGAGATTGAAACATACAATCAAGTCTTTGAGGTAAAAGTTGTCAGGTAGGTGATGCTGCAAAAACAACTAACCTATCATCCATTGAATTAAGTTCCCTCTTAACATGAGCGATGTTAAATGATATCAGATTTGAAATCAACATCCAAACAAATTGAGTATAATGTTTAAGTAACTTATTGCTTGGTGAATAAATCTTACATACTAGATTCACAACAAGTTCAGAATCACAAAAAACTGTAAGGTGGCCACAACCAAGGTTATATGCATTTTCAATGCCTAACAATAAGGCCTCAAACTTGGTGACATTGTTTGTGCAAGCAAATTCCAACCTATAAGAAAAATTGTGGATTTTACCTATAGTATAATATAGAATGATGTCAGCTCCATTACCTTCGTTTGAACATGAGCCATCAAAATGCATGTGCCACATGCCATCATCAAAATAAACTGGTTCAAGCATAGCGTCACTCTCATCAACAAAGATAGAGTACACTCCCAAATATTATTCAAGATAATTTACATTAGGTGGGGGAACACTGTCTATATACGATGAAATTCTTCCTTCCCTTAGTACTATACTATTCTTTCCATTCCGAGGGACATAAAAATATGTACCATCAAGTGAAAGGTATCCACCAGTTAAGGCTTGCCAATATCTTCCTAAAATAATTGAATAGTTACTCAATGACATATCAATTACTTGGATGTTGAGGGTTGTTCTTATCTCGGGATGCACACACAAAACTAAGGTTACATCCTTGATTTCATCTATAGTTGATTGCTACAAACTATTATAAGAGAGCATGCTTCTATAATTTTCGTTGGTGCAAGATAAGCCAAGCTCTTCCATGATAATTTTAGACATCACACTAGGACCAGACCCACCATTAATTAGGAAACAATGAACTATTTTATCCATGATTTGTACTAAGATATAGAAGGGTTTTTTTTACAAGGTTCCTAAAATTATTTACACCTATCTTATTTATAGTTGAGTCCTCTTCCTTTGACTCTTTAAATAGATTGGCTATGGTAAAAATATTTCCTTCCATAAAGTTTTTAAGATGCGTATGTTGTTCTAGGATGGAAACCATGTCCAAATGAGTAGCATCAACTTTGATATTAGCCAATTGATTAAGGATATTGTACTTGGATGAGGGAAGAGGAGAAGACACTCCTTGATTATCCACAATTTTGACAGCTTGTGTATCAACACTTTGAGAAGATGAGCTTGGGGTGGAGGAAGTGCGGGGAAGGTCATATTTTCCCTTGGCAGTGTAAGATTTATTCATGGTATTTATTACCATAACATCTTCTGGTTCAACCCAATCTAAAACAACGATCATGGTATCGAGCCTTTTGCCAAAGATCTTATCCCTATCATTTGTCTTAACTTCCCAAGTACTCTCCTCATGATTTTCTTTGCAAAAGTTACACCAACTGCGAGACATTATGGCCTTTGGCTGAAAAGTGTTTTCATTAGTATTCCTAAAAGGTGGTAAGGAAGAAGAATGTTTTCACAAGGGTAGACCCAGGGTTCAATGCTTCAACACACACCAACAAAACCCTAACTACCGACGCTTTCGGCAAAACTTGCAAGCAGATGAAGTCTCACCTGAGGTAAAGGCAAGGGTGGTTACAGGACTCAAGTGTCTGCAACCTTAGCTGGGACACAGATCTATGATTACACCACTCTAACAAGCACTTAGCAATTATCCTTCACCCTTATTCACATTGTAGATATAAACCCTCATTATAGAGCAGCGCAATATTCAACAAGATCTAACACATCTAAGAACTTAGCATGAAGAGATAGATTAGATCTAACATTCATTCACCTTACCAAGCACTAAGCTATCATACCAGATGCATCATACATAAAGATATGGGCATTAAGCATAAATCACATCAATAATATATAACCATAATGCCAAAGCAACCATAACATAGGATATACGTGGTTCACCCCAGTGTGGGGCTACATCCACCCAATCTTCTCTTCTTTATTATCTTCTGTCAAGCTTCTTACAGGCACAGAGCATCAAAACCTTACTTCACAAAGGAAAGGAGATCTTTGCGCACCTTGCCAGATCCTCCTTCCCTGAGTTAGACCACAACACCAAGCCTCCTTACATAATCTATGCACAAAGCACTACATATGACCTGCACTTAGCTCTGCAAGTCTCAACATACACTATGCACAAAGCTTCTTACAATTACTTGCACTTAGCAAAATACTTAGCACCTAGCACCACACCCATACATTATTACTTACATCGCCTAGCTTTCTATTTATACATTACAAAATGGGCCTAAACATGGGTAAACACATGGGCTGACATCCCATACCCATTACATAAACCCTAATCCCAATATTGCCCTGAAAAGGGGCCGAGATCCTGCGATCTCCGCTTCGACTTGCGCTCCGCCTTCGAACAGCCTGACAAAGTCCCAAAAGAGGTCAAACATGACCAAGGATCTCCAAAACTTGGTCAAGGGCCAACATGCCCCCAACACTCATCCGTGACTCATACCGAGTCACTCTGCCTCAAAAGCCTCGAGCTTGGATTGAGCTTCTTCAACCTGTTGTTGCACCAAGGCCTCCTGCTCGACGAACTCTCGAATAACTGCATCGTTCACAGGTCCCTCTAAGCATTTTTCTATTGAAGTGACTACTCGTTCTAGCTCCTCTCCTTGACCTTCAATCTCCTCAAAAAGTAGGCAAGTTGCATCTTGGACTGGCTGGAGCTTCTGAGTCACTTCCATGACTTTTCTTTGTATGGCATGGACCTGTTGCTAAGCCGTGCACTATTCTTGGGATATTTTCATTCGCTCAACTACTGATAAGGGATTTAACTACGCTTGTACTATTGCTGCTTTGCTTCCTGGAGATGTGACTCCAGTGTTTTCAGTTTAGGGTCCTCAGTAAGGCGCTCATAATTCTGTGCACTGCGACTGCTTAACTATTTACATTCCATGGCTAATGCTTTGATCCTTTCAACTGTGCTCCAGGAAGTTTCTTTTCTCTGGTCTCGCACTTACTATGGAGTGCTTGGCAGTGTTTGTAGCTCCAGTTCTTCTATTCTCTATTGAAGCTATTGAATGGCTTCAACAAGATTTGCCACTTGATTCTCCATCGGATCTTCCTCCATTTTCTCTAAGCCCATCACAGAGAGAAGTGCTCTGCAGAATGATTCTTTAACTCCAACCTACTCCATGAGCAACTGTTCTTTCTCCTGCTGGATTTGCGCTCTATTCTCTTCGAACTTGATTTGGAGGTCATCCTTCTCTTGTTGCGCAACTCGATGTTTCTCTATGATTTCCTCTTGTGCTTTCTTCAGGGCCATGGTGGCCTGTTCTTTTTCTTCCCGCACATGACGAAGGTGAGCTTCGATCACATCAACTATTCTGTGGAGTTGGGCAAGCTCATATCCCAAATCTAGTTCTTCTAGTGGCGGGGGCGTAGTGGACACTGCCCGGTGGGAGTGAAGGGCTTGTTGTACTCCTCTCAGCTCTGCTTCAATCCTCTCGTACATGGTTTCTTTTTTGGCTTCAGTTCTCTACAAAATATCTTTTGAGGCATATGATACAACTGCGATAATGAAGTCAAAATCATCGACCATGAGTACAGTCTGCAACTTCAGCTTACTTTCTTTGGACTTATTTTGCGATGTAGGTTGATGTAGGTTTCATTGGGGAAACCTTTCTTTTCTTGGATGTCTCTGCCTCTTCAAGGGGGTTCCTAGGAGGTGTTACTTCGCCCTGCTTCTGCTTGTCTTCTTCCCCTTCTTTCTCTTCTTTGTCCACTTCATCGTCTCCTCCTTTGCTAGGTGAATCTAATGCAGTCTCTTCTGATATGCTGTGTATTTCTTGTACATCTTCCTTCTTTTTATTCCTGCTACTGTTGGGTGCATCATACTCTTTGCGAGTAACCTCCAAAATTCCAATGAGGTTGGGGTCAGACAATTCTTCCTGGTCGACTAGTATAAGGAACTCTACAGGCCATTCCTTAGTGATTTCTTCCAGGTCCTCCTCTGTGAGCTTGTAGTAGGACTGAATCTCTTCTTTACTTTCATTTGCACACGCAGTAGTATAAATAAAATTCCTATCTACACAAAACTTCATAAGGGGCCTGAACCTGTTCAGGGTGTTTGGCGCCATACGAGGGAAAGACTCGTCACTCAATATCCCTTTTCAGCTGCAGGTAGTAGGTATGGAATACTATGTTCGAATGCCATTGTTTCCCCATATCGCTCGAATACCAGAGTGTTGTGAACTTCGCAGCTAGTGGATTGAATGACTCAATGTCAGGGAAGGTCGCACCTTCTGACATCTCCCAAGAAGTGAACGCAATGAGGATAAACAACCAGCTAAAATGGAACTCATAGCCCTGATCCTGAGCTTTGCGACAATCCATTTCTAACTGATTAACTAG
>JASDQU010210603.1:0-17940 GCA_032191745.1 Picea mariana
AGGCTGGGTGCGATCCCCAAGTGATTTTGACGGCTTAGATGCCCCTGGGTCGCAGTTTCTCAGCCATAGGCTAGTCCCACAGGTCACATACAAACTAGCAAACAAAAAAAAAACAAAAAAAATCATGTAACATGTATCATAATTTAAAAATACATGTCTGTGTTTTTGCAATAAAATTTTAACACAACCATTTTTTAAAAATTGACATTTTCTCCTACAAATTAAAAAAAAACATATTAATTATATTAACACATTTATTAATTTTTTTATTATTATACATGCCGCCCTGCGGTGGTATATAACATTCGATATGCTATTGACAATCTATTACTTGAGGATGACCCAAAAATTTGTTCTTTTTCAAAGGTTCTACATTGTGGTTGTTTTTTTATTATTTTTTAAAATTATTTAGAACCAGTTTTCTTAAATGGGATTGGCTATTGAAACCAACCCTTTATTGTTAAGTTGACGACAGAGGGAAATAAGTGCTTTGTCATTTTTTGTACTTGACGACATGGGTAATCATATAAATTTCAATTTATTTTGGTCATGAATTATGATTTCTTCGCCACAATTTATCCATGTTCATTGTACATATTCCAATATTTTATAAACAATTTATTTGGCATTGTAATTATTCTATTTCCTGAATGTTTTAATTGAAACCGTGACTCTTTTACTTGACAACTTAGCATATAAGTATGTTGTATTGCTCAAGTTTCCAATTAGCATTTGGGGAGATTTGAACTTTGTGTCTAATCAACACTTCGTCAAGTTAGAATGAATATTTAGTTCAATATTTAACCAAATAGCCATATGGTAATCCACTTGAACACTTCAACCACATTTCTGGGAAGAATAAGATCCTCCTTAAAACAAGAAGAAAAATAATTGTTGTGAATGTCCCGACCATGAACATTTTTGTAGATAATGAATCATGAGGTGTTGTTTATTGATAGCTTCTCATGTTGTCTACTATTATTTTCATGCATAACTTTAATTGTGTTGGCATTAGATCACATAAGTTGGTGTGAAATGACCAACAATCCCATCTATAGTCTTGATTCCACTGAGTTTGATTTGAAGCATTAAACCATCCCAAATATTCTCAGTGTCATGAGAAATAGTAATTGGTTTTCCCTTAACTAATTATTAACATGTGGTTGATCATAAATTTTCTTCTTTAGTTTAAAGTTTTATATTAATTGAAATTTTTATTTTTCTAAAATATTAAAAATCATTTATTTATTAAAAAACATTTATTTATTTTGTGATTTAAGTAATCGATGATGAATCTCTTATTCCAACACCGGTAGCCATGTATTTATTGTTTTCTTCCTTGTTATTATTAACATCACACAACTTTAAATGTTTTCTCCTTGTTGATTACATCCAAGACATTCAACCAACACCAACTTATCCAGGGTTTTTTTAGATGACAGGTCAAATTAAGTGAGCCTTATGTCAAGACAAATTGGTTTTTTTAAGGGTAGTCTGTCCTTTGGCAGGCTTGAATGACTCCTCCATGATTGCTTATCCTACTTATGTTATCCATGGAACACCTATGCATCGAGGAATGAGCTCATTAAATATGTGATAGGAACCACAATGGGATGTAGGTAATGTTATTATGCAACCTTGTTCATATAAAGTGAGGTGCATTTTATAGTCTAATATGACACATGGCATAAGTCATCCCAATATAATATTTTTAAAAAAAGAACATCTCAATATGGAAAATATGTGTACCATCACTACTCATAAATATAATAATTATAAATGTAATTATGAACAATTATTATAATGTTATCAATAAAATAAATGAGAAAATAGCATTTCATAAAAGTATTTTTTCTTTGTAAACATGTTTAATCAACATATTGTATCTTGCTCAAAATTAAATAATTCACCTTGAAGAAGAATTAAACATTATATGACATTAATAATTATATTTTTTTGCAATTACAATCCAAACTAAATGATTTCATAAAACAAAAGTTAAACATTATATGGCAACTCTAAATTTTAATGAGTGATACATTTTAAATTTAATTTAAAAATAGAGAAATCATTAGCGTACTTATAATACATTTTAGAAATTAAACAACAACAACATCAACATGATTCAAAAAAAATAATATACATGTGTTTTATACTATTTATAGTGCACCAATGTGATTGAAAGCGCACCAGAGCGATTGTTACGTAAAAATGAATCGAGAAACAATTTAATTAACAAACTATGTATGCAAACTTCCACAATTAACATTTTGCAGATGTTGTGCTTTGCAAAGGCAATCACTCTTAGGTGCCTCCCATAATTTAGTGAATGCACTCAATCCTCTACCACTTCCTCAGTGCTCTGCCTCGCATCTCCTCCTCTGTGGGCTGCTCGACTTTCTCCAAGATACTATCCTCGTCAATCTTGTAGCCATAATATGAGTTGGTGTCAATTCGCATATAAATTGCATACCTACACCTCCTCTACTTCGTCTTAAGTGGAATTATTGACTAACTCTTTTAGGATGGGGAGGAATTTCGTAGTCCCTAAGTATTTGTAACCATGGCCCTTACTAGTGTAATCGAGCACATTAACTTCGTTCTCTTCCAAGTCTGTCATATTGGCCCCTACTTTGGCATAATTAGGACTATCAATCTCTATGATCGGAGCTTCTTAGTGCCTCTTTTCCCTATTCAACAAGAAAGGACCTTGGTTGATGTCTTAATTATAAAATTGTATCAATCTCAAGAATGAACTAAGGTCCATATTGTATATTTAATAGATTTAAGAAGCACATTTGGAAAAAAACCGATGATCCATAATCTTTGTTAGCATGCCTTATCACTGAATATTAAGGATTTCCTTGGCCTCAGCTTGCTCCTCCATGAGATCCTCACCCATGTACTTATGAATAATCTCATCATGTTTTTTCTTCTCCACAACCATGCACTCGATCTCTTTCTCATCTAGAATGGAAACATGGGCCAAAAACTCACGCTCTCTCTGCTGCTATTTTCCCTTGTTCTGCTCTCCTATTTCTTCTGCCAGATCCTCATCTTCCTCGAAAAGGACCGGCTTAATGGAAATGAAATCCCTTATCTTGATCGTCAACCCGACCTCCCTCTAGATAGAATCAATCCTCTGCCACTCCCTCAACTCTCTAGCCAGTATCTCCTCCTCTACAGGCCACTCAACTTTCTCCAAGATATTGTTCTCGTCATCCCTTTTTCCATATAACTAGCATAAATTTTCTTATAAATCACATACCTATACCTCCTCTTCTTTGTCTCAGGGGGGCTTATCGAGTATCTCTTTGATGTCGGGGATGAATTCCCTAGTCGCACTTATACAATTGATTTTTGGAAGATGGCATGTTACAATCTTCCAGGAACCAATTGTACAAGTGCAGCTGGGACATTCCTCCCCGGCATCAAAGTGTTATTTGATAATCCCTATGAGGTGAAGAAGAGGAGGTATATGTATGTAATATACAAGAGAATTGAAGCTAGTTATTATGGTGACAGGGATGACAAGAATGATATCTTGGAGAAATTTGAGTGGCCCATAGAGGAGGAGATGCAATCCAGAGCAGTGAGCGAGTGGCAGAGGATCGAGTCTATATAGAGGGAGGTTAGGCTGATGATCAAGAGTAGGGAGGTCGATTGTAGATATTGGTAGTTATAATTATGCCAAAGTATGGGCTAATATGATAGACTTGGAAGGGAATGAAGTTGATGTTCCTAGTGCCACTGACAAGGGCCCTGGTTACATATACTTCAGAGCTACGAAATCCCTCCCCATCCTCAAATAGTTATTCAATAAGCCCCCTCGAGGAGAAAACCAGGAGGTGTATGTATGCAATATACAATTGAATTGATGCTAGTTCATATTATGGCTACAAGAATGATGAGGATGATATCTTGGAGAAATTTGAGTGGCCCACGGAGGAGGAGATATGAGGTAGATCACTGAGGAAGTGGTAGACGATCGAGTCCATGTGCTAAATTATGAGAGGCACTAAAGAGTAACCCATGTTTTTTCCTCCATAAAGCAACACCTCCACAAGATTTAACTATGGAGGTTTGCATATGTAGTTTGTGAATTAAATTTTTTTTCTTCTGGCTGCTACTACTGGTATTGCGCTTGGCATCGTCAATGTATCTGATTCACATAAAATCCTTTTTTGTCACATTTATAGATAAAAAAATTTAAAATATAAAAAAAAACATGTATAGCTAATTTGTATTTATAAAAACTTGAAATTAGTTTCCGTTTGCAAAAAAAAAAAAGTGAAAATGTAACTGGTGCTATTAGAAAAATGTATGCACCGTGTATGGTGCTCCCTATCAGACATAAGGCACAAAAAAAAGGTGTGTTAAATATAACGCATCGATGCATCATTGTTAGTCGATCACATATATTTATAGCAGTGTGTTGTGATATATAGCACATCGGTTAAGGGTTGTCATACAAAATGACACTCAATGGCATTTCACATATGAATTGTGTAACTCGAGGTGATTGGTTCTACAGAATGCATCATTGTAGTAGACTTTGTTAATTTAAAACCAAGATGTGTTCTTGGTTATATGAAACACATCGACTCTTTATGTTCCTTTGAGCACTAGATGATTTTAACTGATGCGTTGTCTTTTCTTGATGCAGTTAATGGACACATTTTAAAATATGCATCGCAATGATGATTTTTAAAATATTTTTCCAGGTGCAACTCACTTCACCACACCAATGCGTTTTATTGTAACGCACCAACTCTCCATTTTAGCTTTGTATGTGTTGATATCGGTGTGTTTGTCTTATAACACATTGATAATGGGGCATCCCATAAAACAAAATGAGATGGTAAATTATTATGCATTTTTCCCATTGTGTTGTATTACACATCACTGGTGTGTTGTATTTATATGATGCACTGCAAAGGAATTTTGTTTTTTCAAAAATTGGGTGATGCGTTCGATTAATAGAACACACCAATGCATTTATCTCAATTGGTGCACTTCCTATCATATTAGTGGTGCTTACCATAAGATGCATTGCACTGATAATTTGTGAAAATTGGGCCCGATGTCTTGCTATTTACATTACCCTTTGGACCCAAGCACACCGACGGGTGAAATTGTTTTATATCAACTTAAGCGATGTGATGTGTTAATATAAACACACTAGTGCTACCATGTTATTGGAGCACCATCGTTTTTCTTAACGGTGTGTTTTTTTTCGAGAGAACCAATCACTAGGCGTCCATCGAAACGCTCCATAGTATTGGTGCATTTGGTTAACATAAATGCACTACAGACCCAATTTTTATGGAATGTAAACAAGGTGGTGTGCTTTTGCTAACTGATAGTACCAGTGTTCTATAGTTTCCAGAGCACTAACATGATGTTTAGCGGTGTGTCATATAGTATAATGCACTGGTGCGGTTTGTTTCAATATGGGTGTTATCACTCAGTATTTTCCTTGGGTTGTATCAAGGAAACCATGAGGTAACCATTTCAACCACTTTGGACTGTATTTCTAACCTATACAATTAGAGAGGGCTCTCTCAAGGGCCAAAAGGCTCTAAGACTCAAAAGATATTCAACAATAACATTCAGAAGGTCATATTTCTGATAAGAATAGGTTTGTTTTTATAACATTTGGTAGGACAAGCAAGAAAAAGGTATCATTGGGAAATAGAGTCAAAACTGGAAATTTCAATGCCTTTATAGTCAATGGCTAGTTGGTTTCTTTCTGAAGGTTTGAGGCAAAGTAAGCACTATGTTCAAGAATTTATAGTTTATGAAATGAGAGTTTGAAAAGAGGAGGAATTCCACCACAGTAAGAGCATATACCCATGGATGAATTCTTATTGCAGCTTTAGAAGAACATACATAGAGGGAAACTACTAGAACAAAGCACTAAGCAGGGATGAATTATGAACCAGTAATTTACAAACAACACAATAAGCATTTGTTGTATGAATGGAACATTAAACTAGAATAAATTCCAAACATTTCCTCTTAGTCAAATACTATAAAGACATTAAAAATAAATGGTAATGAAGATAACATAGGAAATTTACAAGCCAAACATAACACTATGATGAATATCAAAATCCTGAAGGAGATAACTTCTGCATTGAAATTCAAAACGAAATTCAAAGTCCTTACACCCAGGAACAATAGAAATGGATCCTGAATCCAAGAGTCCAACCTTTCTCTCCTCTTGTGCTATGAAATATATAGTAATATATGTCCTTTACAGCTCACTGATTCGAACTCAAACCCCTTTCCCAAAATAGAAACAACTATAAACAAAAAATGGCACATTTTAACTGACTTCCTTCTTTTCAAGAGGAGAAATTATGAAAACTAGGATTCAAATGGCACTTGTAATTATCAAACTATAACATATGTGTAAAATATGAGAACGTTTTTTGTATATAAGCTCATTCTTAAGAAAAGCCTCTCTCGGTTTCTTTAAATTCATCTCCAGTTGGCCGGAATATGTGTCGCAAAAACATGTGTCAAACAGGAAATCATGAAAACTGAAAAAACAAGGCTAAAGATTCCTTTGAATCTCCCAATCCATGACACCTGTGTGAAAAATCAAAAGAGGTTAATGTTCTTGGGTCCATGCTTGAAAACAATCTCCTTTTTATTTTGAAAATTCATTCTGGTTCACCCGGAAATCCTCCTAGAAGTCAACTGGTCAAAAATACCAGTACAACAGTCTTAGAACAGAGTTTCTGCGACACATTTTGTAGTGCATTTTGTAGCATCTATCTAAATTTGCAGCACCTGAGATATTTCATAGCGCAAAAGGATAATCAAGTATCCAAACCCTTCCTGACCTCCAAAAAAGACAAAAAATCTCATGGAGTACATGATGGCTATGAGGTTGATGCTGGTAATTTCATATTTGCACTTAGATGTCTGCAAGTTGCCTAACCTCCAACCCTCTTCCTTAACTAGTTCGCAGCACCAACTCAAATATAGCTTGCACACTTCGAGGGGGATGTTAATTGATGGTATGACATAATCCTTGGAGAACATGATCATTCTTATGTGTTAACAATGGGCACCGCTCTATTATATTGATTTATTGCAAATTAAGTGGTGTGATTTGTTACTAGGAATGCACCAGTGCTACCAAGTTATTGAAGCATCACTGTTTTGTTTAACAGTGCATTGTGAATTGTAAAGCACCATAGAAGAGGCATCAAGGGAAACGTCTCAGAATGCCAAATCAATCAATATTTGTTCCAGTGTGGTTATGTTAATGACACACTTGCATTTGTTTAAAATGGTTGAATTGCTCAATTATATTTCATGTGTCATATTTTTAGCGGCGTGCTTAGTTAAATGGAACGCATTGGTGCTTCTATGTTCGAAAATCACCAACATTTTATTTATCAAGCGTTGTTCTTTATATTGCACCATATTTAGGTTTTTTAAGCGGAAGCACCACTTAATGTAAAACTTATATGCACCAGAGGCAGTGCTTACTGTGAAGTTAGCACATGATGCATCACACTGAGGTGAGCTGAATCAAAATGGTGCACTGCGTGGAGTTGAAAAAAAATGAAAAAGTCCCAAATTTCAAGATAAATTTAAACTTTAAACTCATGAAAATGGAAATGGGAAGGTAATAAACAAATTACTTAAACTCTTATGTCCCAAGGAGGTTTGGTTCCTTCGTTGAGAGGAAATGAAAATTCATGGTAATTTCCAAAAAATGGAAATGTTTGGAATATTGATTGATGGAATTATCCAAATCATTGAGGAGCACCGGAAACATCACATCCGTGAAAATAGACTAAGAATCGATGCTTTCTTGAGAGATTGGAAGCACATGATGAGGTGTCGCAATGAAAATTGGTCTGGTGACTTCCTTTTATTTACCCATACCGCGGTGTGCCATTAACATTGTGTATGCACCACTACATAAGATTCAATGGCACCAGTGGGCTTTCATTGGTGCTTTTTATTTTGTTATAACTTATGATGGTGCATTTGAGCATCTATGCACTAGTGCATTATGTTTTATTTGATCATCAAGATAGATGTACCATATAAGCACACTGAACAAAATTGTACGTAAAAAAAAATTGATCGTTCACATCCGCTAACAACCTCTGCTATGAATAGTGACAGTTTGTTTGAACATTTAAGCACCAATGCAGTATGTTTAGATGCACACTGATGTGTATATACTTGAAAGGCACACCGAAAAAAAAAAAAAAAACCTATAGCAGCCTTCCTCTACTAACAACCTGTGTTATAAACAACTAAGGGATAATTTTTTGGGGGAGGTTCCATAAAAATCTATGCAAGAAGGTGTTATTCTTATAGTGACATTAAAAATTTTCCCCCAAGTCTATTAATGTATTTTGGATCAAACTCTTATTAATGTACACGTCTACTATTAGAATTTCTAGATTAGAGTACTTGGGTCTGAAAACATTTTCCTAACATGAGATCAACAAGTTGCCATATAACATTGATTGGAGTGGGCTCTTTATTATTTATATCAAGTCTCTTAGTGTAGACTTCTTTGATGAATTCATTGTAAATGGGGGCATCCTTAATGGATTAAAGAAGAGGTACCTTTACACAAAGATTTTTGAGTTCTCCCATAAGTTCATTTTTTTATTTGGTGTAGGTTTTGTTTTTCTCTAGCCTCCTAAGATAAGGTAGGGTCTGTTGTTGAGAGGGATAATTTCCTATTTCTTGATTTTCTTTCTCTTCAGGTTTTTTTTCTTCTATATGTTCAGTGATAAATGGAGGTGAAGGAGTCATGACCACTCTTATTGAATGCAATTTTAACTCATTTAATTCCACGGAATTCAATGAGCAATATTGATAGTTTTTCACCTTATTACTGTAGATAGATTGGGCATATATATTATTGGGGTTTGGTGTAGGTTGAGCAAGAATTTGGGGCTTCTTATGATCTTGTTGAGAAGTACCTTGTACATGAGATATAGGAGGTGCAAGAGATGCCAACAAATCTTTTTGTTGTTGTCCTTGATGCCTCCGATATGGTGTAGGATTAAACCATTGGCCTTCAAAAAGGTTGATTTTGATGTTATTGCCACTTTGTGGCATCTAATTTTTCATTTGTCAATTTGGTTGGCTAGTGGATACCAATTGGAAGATAGATAGTACATTTGATTATTTTAAACAAAACTAAAATAATGACGATGAGAGTAAGGCATACCTTGTTGGAATGGCCTTGGTGATCCTTGTCTCCTCTAATTAATGAAGAATAATTGTTCCATATTTTCTTTTGATCCTTGGTACATAGCCTTCAAATTAGGTAAGGAAGCAAATTTGATTATTTAATGATCCTCTTCACAAATTTCACATACTCCCACTGTATTTAGTGGGCATTCATTCTTGGCATGGTTCCTTCTATACTTGGGGAGAAAATAGCCAAGGATCTTTGAGCTTCTTCTCGCTTCCTCGTAATCTGTATGGTACCCAACTACATGGCCAAAGAATGCAAGACATCATTTTTCATATCTTCTAATAAGTTTCCAAATTCATTTTTTGTTAGACTTGTTGCTATAAATTTTGAGGACCATGGGACAACATTTTGTTGATGGGGCGGAATACCCAACATCAACAACATGAGTTTAACCTAGAAAAGAGGTTGACTTAGACTCTTTCTTGTTTGGTATGGAAAAATCGTCTAGATTAATGGCTTGGAAACCTTTCAATGAGCTTTACATATGCGGAAAAAGTTCTTTAATCTAATAATTCAAACTATTCTAATGAATTTAATGTTAATAATATAAGATATTTAAAGTTAATCTAACTCTAATTCTATTACTAACTTATGAAAGAAAGGATATAATATTAAATGTTTAATTTTGTTTATAGATTATAAGAAGTGATTTTTTTCAAATAATGACAATAGATAAACAAATAGCTAGTGTTTAACTAGGAATAATCTTTAATAAATTAATAGTTACAATTTAATATCCACGTCATCCAAAATATTATTAAAGAGAAATAAAGCGACGATTGTAAGTAACATTCCATAATAGTCTGTAAAACTTAAATACAATTATTACAATACATCCTGTGTTGACACAAATTCTAAATAGGCTACAACTTGCATAGAGACGAAATTGATCTCCTTCATAAACTTTTGCCAAAAATGGCTTCTCCATATTATGAAATGTAGAAAAAGTTCATACCAAATCCTGGGGATCAAAAATCCCTTTGTTTCTTTCTTTCTCCTATTTATAAATTCTCGGAGTTAGTTACAATAAATAATTTCTCATTCTAAAACCCTAACTATCTTTATGAAGATTAGAAGAACTAGGAGACTTTTCTTTTGATATCTCTTTAGCAAAATTTTCCCGTGCTTCAAATAAATGTTTACATAGTTCAAATTTGGGAAAAATATGTTGACTATGTAAGACCCACAAAGTAAATAAACATTTAGAAAATCTATTTATGTATTTATCTATTTTGAGAATTGAATGTTGAATGCAAGAGATATCTTTAGCTACATTTTTCCCAAAAGTTTTCAAATGAACTTTAGTCACATATGAAATGCTTCTAATATCTATCTTGTTTCGTTGTAATGTTTTCTCTAGAGATTCTATCACTTGAGATGTTGGAAAAAAGTCGTATGGCGATCCTAATGATGGAATTTGATACTCAGTTACAACATCTTCCATATAATCCCATATCTTCAAACATGCCATTCATTCTTCTTCTAAGTGTATGTAGGTATCTTGAGATATCTCCTGCCAATATATAAGCCCTTGCTCTAATTCAAACATTTCTTCTTGCTTCAAAATAGGAATTCTTAAGGTTTTTTCTTTGATCACTTGTTCTTCTTCTCTAATAGCATTGAACCGACATTGTTTTCATTCACAAGTGACTTTCCAGGATTAGATTTTTTTATATAATATAAAAATATTAATACATAACTATTGTCACTGAAGATTTTTCATGTAGAAATACCTTTTAACTTCTTCACTTTCTTCATTTGTGACCATTTCTTGAGCTAATTTATAATATCTTATCTAGTTTTCAAGTAGTGCTATTTCATCTTTGTACTTTTGAATGATCATTTCTTTAGTCTTAGGTTTATCCAAAGTGGCCTGAGCTATTTCCAATCCTGCTGAAACTAGTGTTGATAAATTAGTCTTCTTGGTATATAACACTTCTACTTCAATTGTACAAATTACCATGTTATCTAAGTCTAACTTCCTTTTCCTTTGTGTTTACTTGATAATTGACTACTTCCTTTTATTTTAGGTTATTAACTCAAGATCAACATCATCATCAAGTGGATCAGATATAGATGTGTCTCCCCATGTTAGCATATTTCTTAGCTTGCTTGGTGTTATCACCTATTGACCAATTGCATTCTTACCTTTATCTCCTTTACAAGTGATTTTTTTATATTTTATAATGATTAGATCTTCCATAGTATGGTATATCCCATAATCAACATTTGAAGTTTTAATATACTGATTTTCATATAGTTCTTGAGTTTCAAATTCATTTTCTCTTCTTGTATGTAGTTATTATCCTTAATTTGACTTTCCTTTGTTGCTGGTCCTTGTTGTCATGCAACCTCCTCTTCTTTTTTATTTTCCTTGGTAGTTGCATTGATTTTAGTCTCTTCATATTCTTTTGCCTTTTTTTCAACAACCTTCTTTTCTATAACTTCTTCTACCTTATTTTTTGCAATATCCTTCTCTTTAGATTCCATTTTCTCTTACCATTTTCTTGGTAATTCTACTCAATCATCTTCTTATTTTTCTTCTTGGTTGCTTCGTCTCTCTCTTTGGCCTCTTTGGTTTCTTTTAGTTTTTGTTCTGATTCAATTACTTTTTTCAATCTTTCAGCATCAACAAATTTCATTGGTTTTTTAGTCTCTACCTCTTGTTTTGCTTTATCATTTGATTCTTTCTTCCTTTTGATTTCACCTACTTCTCTTTTCAATTTATGAGCTTCATTATTCTTTTTATTTTCTTCCAATTCTTGATCCTTCTATTGAAAGGAATATTTTTCTTGTAGCATGATCCTTTATTGGACTTGTTCCCAAGAAGCAACACTTAATCCATAAATATCTTTCTGATCCCAATGTTCATGAGTGTAGGGATAGGATCTATTTAGTTGTTACTCATGCTATGATACTAAGACTTTAGGATCACACATCCTGAATTTCCCTTGAGGTAACTAGTATTTTGTAACATCTCGCTCATGCACGCACTGAGTAGACTTATTCTTTGAGGACACTTGCGTGCAAGTGATCCGGGTCGTTATATTATTGATTGTTTTGATTATGATTATGAGACATTTTGGATTTGATGTTATGCTATTTTTTTTGTATTTACATCGAAAGGTGTTATTGATTGGGTTATCCTGAGTGTGCAGGACTCTGGACGTTGAGGATGTCGAGGCATCAATGAAACTTCATGGACTTCGGAACGAGTCAAGGAGTGGACTGTTAGGGTTTGAATGTTGTTTATGTGACATGTGTACATACGATTAGATGTTATGATGTTGATTATTATTGTTGACATGATTCGTTGATGGATGCAGGTTGACGATAGCTTGTCGGCCATAATCACATTTGGAGTAGAGGGGTCACGAATGACAACCAAAGACATTGAGGAAGAGGTGTGGCAGCAGCACTGCCATAGCCTACTAGCACTCTCGTTGTGCCTCGAACTGTAGGTTAACTATTACCTAGTTCAAGAATACCCACGATGCCATGAGGGAAGACTGTGACAGTCGATCACGATGATTCTAAGGGGTGCGCAATAAGTCAAGGTCTGTATTCCTTAGAGGCCCTTAGTCTCCCACAAGATCACCTAACGGAGTATTGACTCCAGGGGTTTGACGTCTACCAAATTCATTCAAGAGGCGAGTGGCACCCTTGGAGCATGTAATGTGTCTTGAAGGGCATGTCGCGCAAATGAAACAGAAAGAGGTGAGTGGCATCCTTGGAGCACGTAGTGCGTCCTAAAGGGCACGTCGTGATTTTAACTATAGTAAGTTAATAAAACTAGTGCCTAGAAAACTATGCCTCCTTAGGACCTTGTCAGCCTTAAAATAAATGATGTGATAAGTAAAGTTTAATAACAAATTTTTCCCTTAAGAATTGTCGCCAAGCCTAGTGAATTGAAAACCTAGGTCTGAGTAGAACCTTTGAACAAAAAAAAAAAAAAACTAATTAGACATGTAACAAGAAGGGGGTAAAGAAAATTCAAGCATTAATAATCAAAGTGGAAATTTTAATAAAGGGGTAATTGGTTGTTTTTGTCTAAACCTGCTAATTTTGAACTTAGTTAGAAAAAGGGGAAAGTTAAAGAAAAAGGGAAACTTAAAGAAAGGGGGGAAACTTAAAGGAAAAGGGAAACTTAAAGAAAAGGGGAAACTTAAGGAAAAAGGGGAATGTCTAACTTAGTAAGAAATCTAGCCTTTGGAACTTTCTATGTATGAACTCAACTAGGAATTAAGTAAGGCGTAAGTCATTTAAGAATTGTAAGGGAATAATGGGACACTGAGGAGCGTTTTTAGGAACGTTTTTGAGTGGGTGAGGGAAATAGGAATATTTAATTAATTAATAAATTGATTTTCTGGTGCAACTCGGGGATCGGGCGACATGTGTACAGGGGAGGTTTTTCCTAATTAAATAAATGAAAAAGGAATCTAATGAGGATTTGGGAAACTAATGACTAAGAAACTCTATAAAAAGGATGGCGAAGGAGGATTATGGATCACATCTAGCTTGTGTAACGTTACGCTACTGAAATTTCATCTTGACTGGACTTTATCTTGTGGGAGTTGAGATACCCAACTCAGGTAACAAGTGGTAGCTCGACCCTGTGAGGCGAGCTAGGTGCTAGCATTCTCCGATATCATGTGCATGGCCCCTTTGCAGCTCAGGGGGATCAGGGGGGAGAAGAGTATCCTTAGCGTTGGTTGGGAGGTACCGATGAGGTCTCATTGGTCGAAAAGAGGGATCTGGACAGAATGAACGCGTGAGAGGACATCTCCGCCTCGTTGTCGTTGGTAAAGGTACACATGTTAAAGTTTTTACTTGCAATAAAATTTAATTTACACTTGTTTATTGTATTGTATTCGGATGATAATTTCATTGCCATGAGATTTTCTTGCACATGTATTTCTACGGTAACTATAACAGATTATTTTTTGTAAAATCATAATTTGTAATGGTAATCTGACAGAAGAAAAATAAAACTATTTGTACATACATAACCACATTGGAAGAACTATTGCGTAGAATAGAAATGGTTTTCTTTCGAATTTTGGTAAGAATGTAGGTCTCCTTAGGGACTCCTTGAGAATTATGTTACCAATGTAATCCCCTGATCTCTTTGTTTGTCTTGTAAGAAACCTTGCTATCCACCGTATCTTTTATTTCTGATTTACTGTCTAATTTCGCATGGCCAGAATGAGCCCCAGACTCAAAACCTTGCCTGTGCTTATGAGGGTGAAATGTTAATTAGATACTTATACATTGTTGCACAAAATTCCAAACCTGTATTAAATATATTTACCATGTGCCTCGTTTAGCTAGATTGATTACAATGCTCTCTTTATGGTTCATATAATGTATGTCAATGCAAACTGGATTTAGAAAAGGTTGGATTTTATGTACTGGTTGATGGTTTAGAGCTTTTATGTTTGCGCTTGGAATCCTAGTGTGCTTTTCGCAATGTGGCAACATGATTCCCTAAAAGGAATCATTTCACACATTGATAGATAAGAACATTTCAAACCTAGTTGGGTCATGCACTCCCCATTTAGGGTGAAGTGGTTGTTGTAATTGATGTTTGGTACTTTGTCCTGTAACATTTTATTGTGTTTGTTTCTCACTCGCCATAAGATTTATAGTCACTTGTGTCGTTGATATTTATTGCATGGGTTGATCTGATGTTGGCAGTTATCTTAGTCGATGTTGGCACAGGGGCAGACCCAGGTTTCAACACTACAACATCGCACCAACAAAACCCTAAATACTGGCCCTTTCGGCAACACCTACGAAGCAGATGAAGTCTCACCCAAGATAGAGGTAGGGGTGGTTGCAGGACTCAAGTGTATGCAACCTTATCTAGGACATAGATCTATGATTATAATGCTTGATAGAGCACTTAGCATCATTAGTTCATTATTATTTAACCAATATCTACTCCATAGAGAAAACAGAGCATCACAGCATTCACCCTGATCTAATGTATTTAAGCACTCAGCATAAATAAATGGATCAGATCTAGAAGATTTAAGCATTAAGCAAGTTCACATAGGTCAGGTCTAGCATCCAAGGTCATCATAAGCACAAAGCACAAACAGAGCTATCTATCTATATCAAATCACTTAGCAAGTAAAGACATAAACACATCAAAACATCACACAAAGCAGAATAACACAGTATTTATGTGGTTCACCCCCACCCTGGGGATCCTTCCACCAACTCTTATTCTTTATTAGCTTCAATCATTCATATACATGCACAAAGCCAAAAAAAAACTACTCTACATACAACAGGAGATCTACGTGCACCTCACTAGATCCTCCTTCCCTGATCTAGGTCTAGCACAAAGCCTTTCACAGTCTATTACAACCACTTGCACTTAGCTCTACAAGTTTCTCACAATATGCACAGAGCATCTACAAACCATATTTGCACTTAGCACTTAGCTTATCGGCCAGGCCACTTATGTCACCTAGATACTTATTTATACTTTACAAAATAGGCCTAAACATGGGTAAACCCATGGGCCAACATCCCATACCCGTTACATAATCCCAAATCCCAAAAAGGACCCAAAAAGGGGCCAAGATCTCGCGATCTCTGCTTCATCTTTCACTCCACCTTCAACAGGTTGTCGAAGTCCCAAAATAGGTCAACTTGACCAAGGATCTCCCAAAACTTGTAAAGGGTCAACAGGCCCCCAACACTCACTTGTGACTCATCCCAAGTCACTCTGGTCTGACTAGTTCTACTTCGAACGCCTTGAGCTTGGCTCAAGCTTCTTCGACTTGTTGTTGTGCTACGACCTATTTTTCAACGAACTCTTGGATGACTGCATCGTTGATAGGTCCCTCTAGATGTTGTTTAGCTATAGTGACAACCTGCTCTAGCTCTGCTCCTTGGCCTTCTACCTCTGTAAACAATTGATAGGCCTTATCTTGTACAGGTTGGAGCCTCTGAGTTACTTCCATAACTCTCCTCTAGATAGTGTGGATCCATTGTTGTGCAGTGCGCTACTCTTGGGATCACTTCATTCTTTCCACAGCTGACAGGGACTTCAGCTGCACCTGTATCTTTTCGGCTTGATACTTCGCCTTTTGGAGCTACGATTCCATTGCCTTCAATTTTGAGTTCTCCATGAGTTGTTCATAGGTCTAGGCACTATGATTAGTGTGTTTGTTACATTCCAGGGTAAGATCCTTTAGCCTTTCAACTGCACTCTGGGCGGTTGCTTCTCTTTGGTCTCTTACATCTTCTGAGGTCTCAGGTACAGTGAGTAGCTCCAAATATGCTATGTATTGTTGTAGATGTTGGATGGATTCTACGAGCTAGTTCACCTGGTATGTAACTTGGTCTTCTGCCTTGATTTCTAAGATGGTCACAGAGCGAAGTGCTCTGTTGACTTCTTATTTTACTTTGAGTTGCTCTGCGAGCAACTGTTCCTTTTCTTGTTGTAGTTGTGCTTTTTCTTCATCAAAATTCGCTTGGAGAGTAAGGTTTTCCTGTTCTATAGCACTGTATTTCTCTATGAGTACTCCTTGTACTTGTTTCAAAGCATAGGTGGCTTGCTCTGTTTCTTCCTATGCTCATCAAAGGCGAGCTTCAACTGTATCGGCTAGGCGGTGGAGTTGGGTTGGCTCATCTCCCAATTCTGGTTCTCCTAGCATAAAGGAGACTACGCGGCTGGATTGTAGGGCCTGATGTACCCCTCAAAGTTCAGTCTCAATTCGATCATACATCTCCTCTTGCTTTCCTTCTTGTTTCTCTGCTATTTCCAGTGAAGCATCTTGCAGGGCTGCTATGAGGAAGTCGAAGTCATCGGAGGTGAGGACAGTCTGCATCTTGGTCATGGTGCCTTCGATTTATTTCGGGAGGAAGGTTTTGGAGGTGAACCTTTACTCTTCTTCATGGGATCAACCTCATCTCTTTGTTGTTCTTCTTCTTCTTTTTCATCTAACTCTTTTCCATCACCTCCTTTCTCTAGTGATATGGAAGCAGTATTCACGGATGCACTGTCTAATCCTTGGGCCTCTTTAGTCTTCTTTGTCCTGCTAGGTTCAGGTGTATTCTGGGTTGTTTATGGGCTATCGATGTTAGATATCTCTATAGGGTCTGCTGGAATAAGGAGGTCCGTCGACCTGTCCTTAGGGATCTCCTCCAAGTCCTCCTCTGCCATCTTATAGTAGGATTGAATTTGTTTCTTGTGTTTGTCGGCACGCATTGTGATGTAAATAAAATGTCGATATTCTATGAACTTCATCAAAGGCCTGAATAGTTGTAGAGTATTCGAAGTCATGCAAGGCTCGGACTGTATAGATATCTTCAGCCGATTGTAGTAGGTATGAAATATAGCATTTGACTTCCATTATTTATTCATATCTCTTGAATACCACAATGTACTGAACTTCGCAGCCAGCGGTTCAAATGGCTCGATGTCCGAGAAGGTCGTACCTTCCGACATCTCCCAGGAAATAAAATATATAAGGATCAAGAGCCAGCTGAAATGAAATTCATATCCTTGATCCTGTGCTTCTCTGCAGTCGAGTTCCAACTGGTTCACCAGGTACTTCGCCCAGTTCATCTGAAGGCCCTCTGCGCACTTCCCTGCGAGGTTGACTACAAAACTGGTGCCTTGGGTAGGTCGATTCTTTCTTACTAAATTCCCTGCAATTAACTGACAG